>JAZHYW010011955.1:0-42268 GCA_037355805.1 Ixodes ricinus
GTCCAGTCAGCGACTCCCCGTGCGCCGCCTCTGATCTGCCTTATCAAGGCGGCGCATCCGATGTGCGCGTGGCTGGCGTGACGTCGCCGCCACGCGGGAAAAGTACGGCACCCTTGCCTCGCAGTCGGGCAACTGGGGTGCGGAGCCGCCAGGGTGCCCACACTTCCCCCCCTCAAGTTTCGTCCGGCATGTCGAAGACGGAGGCGTTGTTGTGGGCGTCAGGGGGTGGATGGCGCTGCTGGGCGGACTGACGTTGCGAGTCCGGCCGGCGCCTGCTGGACGAGTGCGATGTCCCGTTGGCGGTCGCGCTCGCCACGTTGGTGGACGCGTTCGGCGTCCGCTCTCTCGCCCGCTCTTTGGTCACATGCTGCTCTTTCTGCAGCGGCTCGATCAGCTCCAGCTTGTCGCTTGAGCTCCTTGCTCTGGATCAGGGCTCGGCTGGCCAGCTGCCGCTCCGTCCTGTAGAGGGTGGCCGCGGTCCATGGTTCCTTGGGCCGCCACTGGCGCGCCGATGTCCTTGGTGGCCCGGTCCACCATGAGACCGGCTGCCGTGTTGTTCCGATGGCGGGTGTGGTGAAGACGTTGACCACGAGCCATCCTCGTAGAAAAACAAGAAAGCAGACGACATGGGGCTCAGTTGAGGGTTGAGCCTGACGCTATCTTCGTACCCCTTCCAGAAAGTTGAAAATAACGAATCTGAGGTGGGCACACAATCTTCTCCCCCTCTCTTGAAAAGGGAGCAGATCCGTGGAAGTAGAAAACTACCCCCAAAATGCGAGAGAGGCGAAGCCGAAGAGAAAAAAAAAGGTTCCTCTCTCTTTCGTGTCACCGACGTCGCAGGTTATACCGCCGCCTTGGTGGAGACAAGGGGGTATCCGGAACGGGACTGCCGTGAGTGTCGTTCCGGTCCTGCAAGGAATCCTCATCTTCTGCTTGAAAAAATCGTTTAAGGTCGGTGACATGAACAGGTCCGGTTTCCTCACTAGACTCACAGTGAACTAGCTTGTACGTGAGTGGTGAGCACTTTTCACGCACGCTAAACGGACCTTCCCACCTGTTAGCGAGGGAGGCTGCGAAGCCTCGAGCGGCGTCACTCAGTGGGTGAGTACGCCGGAGCACAAAATCTCCCACCTCGAACTGCAAGTCACGTCGCCCCTGGTTGTATTGTTCTGCCTGCTGCATTCGGGCGACGTCGAGATTCTCTCGTGCTTCTCGAAGGTTATCGGAGAAGCGCTTTCGCAGGTCCTCTGCGAACTTCACGTAGGGGCGAAGCCTTCCCCCAGACTCTGTAGAAAGGAGACTGTTAAAAAGCGGGAACGCGAGCTCCTTGCCGAAATTCAATTGGGCAGGAGTGAGACCCGTTGACCGATTAGTGGTCGTACGGGTTGCGAACGCCAGCTCGGGCAGTTTCGCGTCCCAGTCCTTGTGGCGCTCGGTGTAGGCCACTAGCATCATCTTAAGGTTCCGGTTTACCCTTTCCGTGATGTTTGCTTGTGGGTGGTACGGGGAAGTTCTTTTGTGCTTAATTCCCAGCACCGCGCAAGCGTCCACGAACACCTTACTCGTTAGATAGGAGGCATTATCGCTTACAAGCTGTGCAGGAAAGCCAAACCTAGCGAATGTTTCAAGTAGACACTCCCAGATTTTTTGCGAATCTAGCTTCCGCAAAGGAAACAACTCAACCCACTTCGTGAAGTGGTCGGTTACCACGAACAAGTACTGATTGCCGCGGGTACTACGTGGGAAGGGACCCATGACGTCACAGCAACAAATCTGCCAAGGGCTCTGGCTCACGATTGGTTGCATGAGACCGGGGGCTGACCACCACGTGGTTTTGCCTTCTGGCACACCGAGCAGCTACGAGCGTATCGGAGCACATCCTGCCTCATGCCTGGCCAGGTAGCAATTTGGGATAACTTTTCATAAGTCTTGCTCCCACTGCTGTGTCCTGCCAAGGCAGAGTCATGCATGTATCGGATGAAAAGCTTACGTAGCTTGCGGGGTATCACGGTCCGGAACGCCGAGCCATCCGGATCGTCGTCGGCCTGGGGGATGTAGCGCAGCAGGAGGCCGTCGTCGCTCATCAAGTAGGAGTCGAACTCCTCGTCACTTGGGCAGTCGACTGGACCTCGTGCTGCCAGCCAAGCGGACACGCGTTGGCAGAGTCCGTCATCCAGCTGCGCCTTGCGAAGGTCCTCGCGGCTCACCAATGTACCCCACCGTGAATCTGGGGATCCTCGTGCCGTGACCGCGACGGTCACCAAGCCATGAGTATCCTGCGAGTGTTCCTCAGGAAGTGGAGCACGAGAGAGCGCATCAGCAACTTTGTTCGTTGACCCCGGGCGGTACACTATGGAGTAGTCGTACTGTTGCAGCGTAAGCGCCCAACGAGCAAGACGTCCAGCTGGATTCTTAAGTCCCCTTAGCCATGATAGCGCTAAGTGATCAGATTGAATCTCGAACGTTGCGCCATCTAGGTACATATCGAAGCGCTTCAAAGCATGAATAATGGCGAGACATTCACGTTCTGCGACACTGTAGTTGCGCTCGGCTGGAGTTAGCGTGTGGCTCGTGAAAGCAACTGGCCGAAGCACACCGCCATACTCCTGCAGCAAGACAGCACCCAGGCCACAGTCGCTTGCATCTGTCTGCAGAACGAACGGCTTGTTCAAGTCTGGGAGCTGTAAACAAGCGTTGTCAGTCACGGCTTTGGAAAGGGCTGCGAATGCGCATTGTTGTTGTTCGGCCCAACACCACTTGACGCCTTTTTTTAGTAGGTGATTGAGCGGTTGGGATATCTCGGAACAGTGCGGAATGAAATCCCGGTAGAACGCAATCATTCCGAGGTATCTTTGTAGGCTCTTTACGTCATGTGGGCTTGGGTATTCCGTTAGCGCGCGCAACTTATCTTCGTTGGGGCGGAGCGTGCCGTTATCCACAACGAATCCAAGGAGGTTAATCTTGGGCGCGGCCAACTGAACCTTTCCGGGATGAATCGTGAGCCCAGCATTACGCATTCGCTCAAGCACGATGCGAAGGTGTTCGACATGCTCCTCCATAGTTCTCGAGAAAACAACCACGTCATCCATGTATGCCATGGCAAATTCGTACTTCGAGTTCCCGAGTACAACGTCCATCAGGCGTTGAAAACTGGCTGGAGAGTTAGACAAGCCAAACGGCAGTCGGGTGAACTCGAACAACCCTCTGTGGCAGATGAAAGCCGTTTTTGGAACGTCTGATGGGTGTATCTCGATCTGAAGAAACCCGCGACTGCAATCCAGCGTTGTAAACACGGTCGCGTTACCGAGCGCGTACATCACGGAGGAAATGCTGGGGAAAGGGTAGCTGTCTCGTACGGACACATCGTTAAGCCGCCTGTAATCCACACAGAGTCTGGCGGTTCCGTCTTTTTTCGGAGCGAGAACCACGGGGAACGCCCAGGGGCTTTTCGACTCACGTACTGAACCGGTGTCGATCATCTCCTCGAGCGCCGCATCAAGGAGTGCCCTTTTGTGGACGCTGATCGGTCGAGGGTTGCACCTCCGTGGCGGCGCGTCACCGGTTTCAATGCGGTGCAGCAGGATGTCAGTCTTCCCAGGTGTTTCCGTGAACATCGGCGAGAAAGACTGCAGGACGGCTTGCAGCTCCTGCTTCTGCGGGCTGCTTGCGGGGCACTTTTGCAACGATTCTCGAACGCCGGCAGGCAAGACGTCCGGCACATCAGTGACGTGGGCTGCCGTGGGCAGGTTAGGGATGCAGTCCTCTCGTCTGGTGAACGGAGTCAGCTCCGGTTGTTGTCCCAGCCGGTATCCGCCACCAGAAAAGTCGAGCGTCATGCTTTCGCCTGTAATGAAATCTCGGCCCAAGATCACAGGTACCACGAGTCCCGGCATATAAAGAAATCGCTGACGCCGCTTCTTTCCATTAAACCGAATCTGCAGCCTCACGGCTCCTCCAGCTGTTATCGCTGTACCAGAAGCTAGCTGCAAACGGGTTTCGCACTCCCGGAGGCTTATCTTTTTTGCTTTGCAGAGTTCGAAAACGAAATCCCCTATAAGCGAGATAGCGGCCCCAGTATCCAAAAGTGCGGCAATGGGAAAATCGAGCAGTGAAATCGTCATGCGCGGTTCAATGATGTTAGGCTCGGGCTGGATTCGACATACCGATGGAATCTGTGCCGTGGCCTCACTGCTCCCAGGGACTGTAACGGCCGTCGGCGAGTGGCTGTCTGGTTTCAGCGTCGCCGGCCGTAGTAGTTTCCCTGGTTGTTCTGGTTCCGGCCCTTTGCCGCCGTCTCGTGCCACCTTTCGTTCGTAGTGTCCAGACGTCTTGGACACTGGTTTCGGTGATGGCCGGGCTGCTCGCAGTGGTAGCAGCAGTCCGACGACAGTTGCCTGCTTAGGCCACCCGCACCGAGGTGCCCGTCGGACCGCCTCCAGTGATCGGATAAGGAACCACTATGGGAGGGCCTCCACCAGGCTTGCGACTGGCTGTGTTGTGGAGGGCTTGTTCCGTTGCGGCGGGGGTCAATGCTGCTGGGCTGCGGGTTTGCGACCGGGCCGTGCCAGCTTGCGCCAGCACTTGCAGGAGCAGACTGATGAAGATGGTTCGCTTGGGTGGTGATCTCCGTTGGGCCCCAGCTTACGATAGGGCACGGCACACGACCTCCCACCTGTCGTGGCGACCCCCGCCCGAAACCCTCACGGGCCTCGCTGTGACCTCCGGGGACCTCTCGGGGAGAGTTAGGCGAACATCCGCTTATCCCGCACGGGAGCTCGCCATGCATGCCACGCCAACTCTCCTGGTTGACGTGGTGGGGAAGGGAGGTCTCGTTCGGACAGTCCACTTGCGTGGAGGCCTCGGGGCCCCGCCATGCGCATGCCGGTTCGAGCGCGTACTTGGCTGGTGGCGGCGGCACGTAGTTCCGCTCGGCATGAAGAGCTTCCTCGATGAGGCGGGCGCCCCGGGCTAGCTCTTCAAGGGTCTCAAAGGTGCGGTTGATCAGGTAGACGTGGTACCTTGGGTGACACTGTCTTCTGACCCGAGCTACTCTGTCCGACTCCGGTGACTTCGGGTCCGCCCTCTTGAAGAGCTCTTGCATGACCCGAATGTACCGGACCAGACTTTCGTCCGGGTGCTGCGTCCTTGCCTCGAGCTCTCGGAGAATCTGCGCTGCGTAGCCTGCAGGCAGGAACTCTTCGCGAAGCCTTGTCTGGAAGTCCGCCAGGCTGGTGAAGGGGGCCTGGGACCCCAACCAGCACCTGGCGCTGGCTTGCAACGCCAGCGGGACAATCCGCTCCACGATGAAGGCTTCCGAGGCACCGGAGGCAAGGTGGTACGTCTGCAGCTCGCCCAGGAAGTCTGCCACGGACTTGACGTCGTCGTACCCCATGTAGACTGGAACCGTCAAGTGTGGTCGGGGCTCTCGCGGTGGGGTTTCCTGCTGGCCAGGCGTGTGGGCCAGGCGCTGCATCACGGAGTCGCACATCTCCGTGACCTTCGTGAGCAGGTTCATTTGTGCCGCTGCGGCCATCGCGGCTTCCTGCTCCCGTGTGAGCATGCCTGCGAGCACAAAAAAAAAGAAACGCCCCCAAAAACCCAACACAAGCGCAACACAAGCGAAAAAAAAGGAAACGCCCCGCAAAAACCAACACAGCGCGCAAAACGATTGCCGCGGTCACAAAACAAACAGTCAGAAACACGCCAATACAACAAACGCGGACGTGACGGAAGCACGAAACAACGATAGGAAACACGGGGAATATGAAAAAGGCTTACCGAAAGAAGAAACCAAGCCCCGTGAAATTCCTGCGAGTGGGTAGCATACCACGGTTGGGCGCCATTGTGGTCGGTTTGCCTTGCTGCATACCCGACCCGGAGGAATAACACGGAGCCAACGGTTTCAACAACAAGAAACTACATTTAATGGGACATGGACAGGACGATTAACATTGTTACCAACGGCGGCTGAGTCCAGTCAGCGACTCCCCGTGCGCCGCCTCTGATCTGCCTTATCAAGGCGGCGCATCCGATGTGCGCGTGGCTGGCGTGACGTCGCCGCCACGCGGGAAAAGTACGGCACCCTTGCCTCGCAGTCGGGCAACTGGGGTGCGGAGCCGCCAGGGTGCCCACACTTCCCCCCTCAAGCTTCGTCCGGCATGTCGAAGACGGAGGCGTTGTTGTGGGCGTCAGGGGGTGGATGGCGCTGCTGGGCGGACTGACGTTGCGAGTCCGGCCGGCGCCTGCTGGACGAGTGCGATGTCCCGTTGGCGGTCGCGCTCGCCACGTTGGTGGACGCGTTCGGCGTCCGCTCTCTCGCCCGCTCTTTGGTCACATGCTGCTCTTTCTGCAGCGGCTCGATCAGCTCCAGCTTGTCGCTTGAGCTCCTTGCTCTGGATCAGGGCTCGGCTGGCCATGCTGCCGCCCGTCCTGTAGAGGGTGGCCGCGGTCCATGGTTCCTTGGGCCGCCTCCTGGCGCGCCGATGTCCTTGGTGGCCCGGTCCACCATGAGACCGGCTGCCGTGTTGTTCCGATGGCGGGTGGTGAAGACGTTGACCACGAGCCACCTCGTAGAAAACAAGAAAGCAGAGACATGGGGCTCAGTTGATGGTTAGCCTGACGCTATCTTCGTACCCCTTCCAGAAAGTTGATAATAACGAATCCGCCACACGTTGGGCGCTATTGTGGTCGGTTTGCCTTGCTGCATACCCGACCCGGAGGAATAACACGGAGCCAACGGTTTCAACAACAAGAAACTACATTTAATGGGACATGGACAGGACGATTAACATTGTTACCAACGGCGGCTGAGTCCAGTCAGCGACTCTCCGTGCGCCGCCTCTGATCTGCCTTATCAAGGCGGCGCATCCGATGTGCGCGTGGCTGGCGTGACGTCGCCGCCACGCGGGAAAAGTACGGCACCCTTGCCTCGCAGTCGGGCAACTGGGTGCGGAGCCGCCAGGGTGCCGCACAAACTATACAATCAGAAGGCTGAAATTAATTTCCGTAAGGGGACAGAGCCAACCTCAAAGTGAAAGGCAACTTATAAGGGGAGGGCTGTTGAGGAGAGAGGAGAGGGGGAAGATGAGGGATGAAGATATGTTGGGCCAAACCACCACAGTGATTATTCACGTTGTACAGGGATTGATTTTATAAGGCACCTGCTAGATTTCTTCTGGAGGAGAGACTTCATGCTCTCTCCTTTTGTAAGCTCGCGTTTTTGCTAGTAACATTTTTACTCTTTCATTTTTTGTAAAATTTCTTTGGACCACTCTCCTGATGTAAAAAAAGATTTAAGGCAGGGAAGCTTCAAGAAGGCGCTGCATTCTTTAATGTGAAAACAAGGCACACAGCCGTAGCCCTGCCGCTTGACGCCATCGGGAATTATTCGACCTAGACAATACTTCAATATCTCTCTCTCTCTCTCTCAATATATATATATATATATATATATATATATATATATATATATATATATTCAAGCGACAGTTTTTTTGGAAAATTTTCATAAAAGCAATATTTAAATAATACTTATATTTGAGTGCGACTTTCTGGCCGATTGTGCATATTTTCCCATGAACAGTTGCAGCAGCTCAGGCTTGAAAGCTTGAGCTCACTAGCTTTCGCAGAGCTCCTGCCACATGATAACTTGTGTAGCCGAGGTGCGTCTTTGACAGTCCTGCACAAGCAAAAGAAATTGGTTACAATTACCACTACTTTTGGTTAAAAGTTCTCAATTGGAATGATTTGATTGCTTGAAAGAAAAATAATTTACCCTCATTTGGAAAAGGAATCATTACTTTTCTGATTACTTCAAATTTCCGAAACGGTATGCCTTTCTACCGGTGAGAAACGGTCTATTTGAGCTGTTCATTGTTGGATTAGATTCACGAGATTACCAAATATTCATCTTCATATACGCCACTTTTGGTAGGCTTGGTTCGAGGATTCCTTTATAAGAGAGTTCTGAAAACCAAGCACACTAAAGAAAGGAGATAGAAAAGTCGTAACGGTCACAATAAATTCTATTAGTTTAATGTAATACAATTACAGTACTGAATGCATTCATAATAAAAGCAATCAATTTATTACAAAATTACCACAAAACTTTTTTGGTTATAAGTATGCCATTACTTGTAATAAGTACTGCACAAATCTGGCCTTTGAGCAAGGGACTTACGCCTATGTAACGAGCTTGGCGTAAAAGCGATAAACAGAGAAAACAATGAAGAAGCAAAGATGAACACGCCAGCATACTCAGTGGGCACACTAACAAATCAATAAATTTGCTTACCATTTACATCAAAATTGAAGGTTAATAGACGGCACGATACCGTTTTACCGCTTTTTTCATCTCTATTGTTCGAGACTTAGAGTGCACCTGGCAGCAGTGGGATGCGTGAGGGTCACCTGTGCTAGATAATACAGGTTCCCAGTTTAACCAACACCCGATCAGACGCCGTCTTAATTGCACCGAAGGGATTCCAAAACGCAAGAAACAAGGGCTTTCTTGTCTCACAGTCGGACGATCTAAAGGCAGCGCCTTGTACTTTCCCGTTTCGTGCCAGTAAAGTCAATGCCTCCTATAGCTGTGACGCTCTCAATGAAAGCTGTTCATGCACAAGTGCTTCAAGGCTTTTGGCCATGTTCGCAGTGTTGTGCCGGTTGCGTGTAAAGCAACTGAAACGACAGCTACGACAAAGTCATCGGCACAAGTATTCGCCGTTCACAACATGGCAAGCGATAAAAGCGGTAGCTTCGTGAAGTAATCAGGAGTCATGCTTGTTCCGGTGGTCTAGCCGTTTCTGTCATTTTGGCTGCTGTAGACGCAACCGTCGCAAACGAGTGAACTTGGTGTTTTAAGCATTTGCGTTTCACCACAACCAGTTTTAGGAGGTACTTTAAATGCATTGAACTTGAAGTGCTAATTCAAGTAGGTTTAGAAAACTGTGTACTTTACTTAACGTACATACGCTGAGTAGGCTTGTACTTTACTTACAGAAATATTTATAGTAAGTTCGGAGGACATTAAAACTCCCGACGTCAAAGTACATTCACCGAAATCGGTTCGGTTAAATAAGCAACTTCAGGATCATGTTCACGTTCTAGCTTACCTAGTACCACAACTTCTGAGCTCGGGAATAAGAGTCCGCAGGCCTCTAGCAAACCAATGGCTTATCGTCATTTTACAACGCGCTTTCGCCTTTCAAGACTTAATCCGGTCATGTCTTTGAGTGAAGTAATGTTAAGACCGATAAAAATAAGTGCTTTATAAGTTGATTGTGTTAAATAGTTTGTCAGCGAGAATGTATTCTTTCGCCACTTGGCTTTATTCAATATTTGCCATTTCCGAAAACAGCTAATGCACCCACGATTACCCCTTCGCGCTCAGAAATAGGAGTGTAGTTCTTACACCCCAAAACTACAATTCGACGTTCAATCTATTGACGTGGAACCGACGATACAAACATTCATGAGCGAATTTATAGTCGAGTTATACAGCTTATTAAAATTGCTAACGTACGCATTAATGACTACAGGAAACATTCAAGGTTTTGTTCGGCCCTGCTATAAAACCAGTGTTTTCTTTGTAATGCGAGAAACATTAACTGCCCCATGGAACGAACCAGCGTTCTCAACTTTTGAAGCCGCGCCAAACAGCACCTAAATTCTCGCTGTCCCATGGAGCGAAGCCTGTAGTCTGTAGCAGCCACCGCATTGGCTGTTACGCGGCGTAGTTCCAAGAAACGCCACCCCTCAGAGAAGCCCTCTACATGGCGCAGCGGCCCGGCCGTCGGAAAGAGGGAACGGCCGACCGCAGAGCCAGCAGAGCCAGCAGACCCGCCGGGCACACTCCGGAGAGGCTGCACGGCCAAGCTCAGTGCAACGCACAGCTTGTAGGAATACGCTACGTATACGAATGCTTTCGTATTCCGACATGTTAGCAGTCTTAAGTGTCTTTGTGGTTTTTCTTCTTTAGTCTTTAATACGTACATTAGTTATTTATTAAGTTATGTCACGCAGCTATCAAGCCGCTTATAAAAGTTGGTATCGCAAGTTCGAAGTCACTTGACTGAATGCCGAAATGTAGTTTTGGGGTGTTATATGTATATAGGACAAAGAGTGTATGTACTACCCACCCTATTTGTGAGAGAGTTGAGTAATACATACCAGTCTTAAAAAACAATGTAGGGGTATAAAATATTGTGACAAAAAGTGCTTACACTTTACTTGAAGTACATGACTACTGATTTACATTGTACTTTACTTCAAGTACTTTTTGTGTACTTTACCTAACACTGAATACAACCAAATATCTATAACCGGTTTTTGTACTTCCTGGGACTGCTTACGACCGGCTATTTAGACGGTTATAAGCGGTCAAAAGTGGATTAAAAATGTTTGCATGACCTGCTTTCTTTAAAAGCATCACAGCCATCGAACACGTTACAGCCAAGCCGAGCTAAGACTTAAGTATTGTGCGCTGCGACGGAGAAGCTGGAGAGAGAGGCGAAATAGACTTGGCAACTGACCACCACTGCCTCATCTTTAGTAGGAAAACACTTCATGAGTTAGGGGTCAAATATTACAGTTATTACCTCCCGTGCAAAAATAAAAAAATCTACGGATACAACAAACGACGCGAGAGTAGTCCTTGGTTTTTGGCCGCTTCTTCGGCTGAGAAGGAAGAAAAGCTTGCTGTAAACAAAGCCTACGAGAGCGTCGTGTGACAGACACAAAGGACGTACTCCAAGAAATTGGGACGCCGCCGAAATGACCTTCCTCCCTACGTGCACTTGGACCAAAGAGCATCAATGTCGCCATAAACTAAAACGGGGCAGCAGAGGCCATTGCGTAATGAACGCGAACTGTATGTCTCAATAAATGCCGACACTGGCCTTTAGAAATCTTCGTAGAGCCAGCGTTTTATGCATGTCAAATATGTGTAGTGAACTCTCTCTTGAAGCTACAAAAATTAATGTTTCAATATTTTTATACCGTCGTGAACGCATCAAACGAGAATGTGCCATCGGGCTTGTCCTTCTTGCTAATGCCACCCGGAGAAAAACAAAAACAAAAAAAACTTTGAAGCCGTGTATATCTTTTAGGGTGGAATTTAAGTTTGCAAATTGCTTATCTGGATCTATATCATCTTTTATACACCCCAAATGTCTGTCAACTGCGCCTACTCTTATCGAGCTACGGCGTATTTGACGCTTAAGGCAGGTCGGTGATTCCCTAAAAACGACGCAGTGCGCATTCCTTTTTTTTTCATGTGATATTAGTGCCACGGTTGCAAGTGTAACCGACTGATACCATAGAAACATTACGAAAATAGCTCGCGCACTATAACGAAGACTATAAAAGAAGGGCTGTGTTGACCTTACTTTGCCTAATACTAAGAATGACGATCTTACTATCACTAACAATCATACGTTTGTATTTATAGCCGCAACGTATTTAATGCTGTAGAATCCGCTGGTGTGTCCACAAGGCGCTGTTACGTGTGCGTACAGAAATAGTAAAGCGCACACAGAAATTTATGAGAATAGTGGTGTCTCTCAGGTCACACATGATTATCCTTCTAAATTTCAGAATGAGGACAGAATTTTCTATCGAACACTCGGTCTACTTTATACGGGCATCGAAATACGTAACTGTTGCTCTACAGTTAGAAAGTACATTCCTTTTACACATTTTTTTATTTTTAAATTGAAAACTAAGCCGAAAGCATTATAAATATGCCGGATGTTTCAGCAAAGACTGAAAAGGATTCCTAAAATTATTGTATTCCAGGTAAAAAAAACAATTACGGCAAAACAATGTTTTTGCCTATACTAGAAGCTACGGCAATTCAAGATGGAGGCGCTTTTGTAAAAAAAGTCTACAGAAGATACTAAAAACAAAAGGTCTTTTTATCTATGATTTTTGTTTACAAGATCGGTGTTTTTATCAGTCAAGCATGAGGTTCTTTATCTACACTTACCTCTTTTTCTGTCTCTCTCTTTCTATGTCTATCTCTATTACTAAAGGACCTGACGAATTATGTTATCAATAGGTAGGTTATTTTGTTCTCAATGTGCTCACAAAGAAAGTCACGTGCTCTCTCTGGAGTTATCAAATGAAAACTCTTCCCTACGCTTCGGTAGTTCCTAATCCTCTGTTCAAATGTGGCCACTTTGAACGTACGTACGCATTTTTGACTTCGGAACAAAAAGTTTATGAAAGTAACATGAAAAGTGATCAATTCCTTTCTGGCAATATTTAATTACTTTTGTGAGGCAGTGATTGATTACTAATATCTAATATCAGATACATTTTCAATAAAGTAAGTGTAATTGTAATCGGTTACATTTTTTTTTTCAGTAACG
Source organism: Ixodes ricinus (assembly GCA_037355805.1). Taxonomy (NCBI): domain Eukaryota; kingdom Metazoa; phylum Arthropoda; class Arachnida; order Ixodida; family Ixodidae; genus Ixodes; species Ixodes ricinus. Next base: position 12,372 of record JAZHYW010011955.1, read on the forward strand.
CGCACAGGTTTGTTCACACCTTCAGAAGGATAGTTATTTTTTCTGGCAGCAGATTCAAAGTGTCGTGCTTCACATGTCACTTTGGAGATAAAAATGACGTAGACGATGTCGTGATGAGATGAACTAGCGAAATACAGTAAAGGGCCCAACGAAAAAAGTATAAACTGCATAAAGCTGGGAGGTATATTTCTTTTCATTGGGCTCATATCCGCGTTCCTCAAATCGATCTCATCAGGACATCTACACCAATTCCATCGCCCTAAAGACATGTAGAGCACGCCATTCTGGATATGCTGCCAGAAAAAAGTAACCGCCCTACCAATGTTATCAAGCGGCGCTGTGTTTGTCTGTGCCTTACACCTGTCTTTGTGTTTGTTTTTGCGCTGTCTTTATTTCTCCGATCACGGCCCGACTCATCCATCTTCAGACCTTGCTATCGGGTAATTGGTATGCTTTCTTTGAAAATAAAATAAACGCATCAAACACAAAGGATAATGATTAGAGTCAGAGCAAAGAAATATATTACAAATAGGTCAAAGCAACTTTGTAGCCATAACGCTAGAGCGTGGAGAGGTAAGCCGCACGAGCAGTCCGTTCTCAAGCCCGCGAAAGTAACAAAAATATGTTAATAATTTTCAATGTGCCTTCTGAGTACTATGTAGCCAAGCTCAACACGTTACCGGAGTCTAAGTTGTTGCTAAGTTCTTATTTATTAACCGCTCAGGTTCTTTTTCTTGTCATTGGCAGCTTAAGAATTGCAGGTCGTGAAGAGTCCCAAGCATCATATTAATGTGCCACAGCCAGTGAGGGCGTAGCATTATTAAATAAGAGCGACACAGAACCAGTAGCGAAGTAAGGAGCGTCGAGATGATAAGCCATGCCCCGCGTTTCTTAAGTTAATAGTGACTATAGTCGAATTTTGTTATCACCCTAGAAAGGTGTAAATTGCGTGCTCGATGAAGGTAAGTTTTGTTTTCTCATTGCGGTACAATTTATGCTAAGCACTGTTGCCGTATAAATCATGTAATAAAAGGTGAAAAAAGCTTTAGGTAGGCGAGACAGTAATTTCATCTATATTCCAAGAAAAATGTGTCATTAAAGAGGCACTTACTTTCTAAAAAGTCCCGGACCGAAATCGTAATTTTCTTTAAATTAACTGGGGCGAGAAGCACCAGGTAAACACGCAATTGAAATAATCCAGTTTTCTTGGGTAAATCTAGATGAGATAATAAGCCAGGAGTACTTCCATTGGGTCAATGCGTGAGTCACAAAAAGTGCAGCATGCGTCAAAGATCATATTTCCTCACCCGGTAAAGCTTCCAAATCTCGGACTTCCCTAATCCCACAAATCTCATATGTTTGCCAACTATCAGCAACGTAACTAATAAAAAAATTGTCGGCCGTTTCATATGAAACATGAGCACCAAGCAAGCGGAGTAGTTGGCCATGTTTGTTCTAGTGTACGGTGTCAATCTAATTTATTTTCACGTTTGACCTTTTCTCCTTCGAGACTTAAAGGTGAGCATTAAGAGATACTTCAGCGGAATCTGAAATATACCCGTCGTATTCACAAATTGGCTGAATATGATCCTCAATATCCGTCAATGGCAATACCACGTTTGTATTTTGAACCTGGTGGCGGTATTTTTGTTATAAATTGCCCACTTTAGCAAACGCTTGGAAAGCAGCCAGCGGAGAGCACGCCACATCCGCCGCAACCGTGGCGTAGTTTGTCACGGCACCTTACGTCCGGACGCAGCGAACGCTGCGAGCTATTCCAGCTAATCCCGCTCTGTGGACGTAGCCCCTGATACGCTTTTCGCGCGTCGCTGTGCCCCCTCTTCAAGGTTACATGATATTCACACAGCTTTAGATAGGCCCCGATGGCTCCTAGCCAGCGTTGGCAGGCAGGTTCTCGCTCGAACCTCCAAAGTCATATGGTGTAGCCCGAAAATAGCCAAATGCAAGAGCTTTATACAGCCCAAACGTAGTAACAGATGGGTTGCAACAATTTTAAGATTAAAAAATTTCATCTCGTCATTTTTGCGTTGTTTATCATGTCCCGTAGGATAGACAAAACATCTATTTGATTAAAAAATGTTGCGATTCCTCTGCATATTGCCAAGCAAAAGTCGAGCTCTTTTCCCCACCTGCAGCCGCGAGTGGCGGCCGAAGGAACTGCGGCGAAAAGATTACGTGACCTCGCTCGGCTCGAAGCTGCAGCATAACTCCCGCTAATGTACGCAGAGAGAGGGGGAGAGGAGGCGTCCTCTGAGAGAGCACACGGGAACTCACACGGTCACCCTAATTACGTCACTAGGAGTGGGAATGGGTAGGACCCTGAAGACTAGGCGTGAGTGAAGGGGTGCCAAAGATGCCAATATTTATCTTCTTTTTTTTTTTTTACACACAACTAGAACACGCAAGCGAAATCGGTTTTCTATTATTTACTTTAGAAGTGTCAGAGGGCAACTTCCACAAATTTTTGAACGAAGCCCGGAAATCTTTGCGCCCCCTTTCAAGATATCTGCAGTCTGCAGAGTCCAAGAAACGCGTGCGCTCTAATGCAGAAACTGAAGGCGAAGGCACTGCGCTTGGATATAGGGTTAGGAGCAGCTTGCAAGATCTGCGACATCTTGAAATGTATCGAAAATGTTTCATTTCAAACACAAAAAAGTACCACAATTTTCCGCGCGCGGTTTTTACAGTCACATGGTCAGGAAACACTCACTCGTGCTCGGCTCTTGCCTCATACATGATTTCCGGGTTGAAGTGGGCAAAACATTCTTCAGTAGGGTTGAAATCTTTACAGCACTCATTCTTCCCAAGCAAAGTGAACTTTACGTAGGGGGTGTTTTGAAGAGTTGGAAGGGACATCCGTTCGTTAGTTGTGACTTTGTGAAGGACACGCAACTGAATACTCTCTACGAAGGCATTCGACATGGCCCATTGGCAGTGTCAGGACTACAATAGAGATCAGTGGTGTCATGAGCGCGATTGCAAGCTGGGATAGTAACGGAAACATGACTGCTCGTGAACTTCGAGCTTGGTCATGCTTGGATTATTCGGTGTTCTAAACCTGTTGTCTTTTGTTATCGCTCATTGTGAAACTTCCATGATTCGCGAAAAAGCCGTCATTGTTATATCCCGTACAGCGCGCGTTACCGGACAACATCAAATAGGGCTGGCTATCTTGAGTTGATTTTAGTGTCATTTTTCTCGGAAGAGGTACCTCCTGTGGGAAGATGGTCAGAGAGGGTGGTGGGAATTTGAGGAAATAAGAGACACCAGTAGGAAGAAGAAACAACTTGGGAGCATATGATAAGCCACAATGAACACAAAACCGATGTCTTCCGAGCGGCCTCGATCCACGCATCTTCACACAGAAAATTTCTGAAATCTGGTATCCGGAAAGCGTGGACTGTCGCTTTGAGTCCATGCTGAAGTACCTTTTGTACATCTCCTCTAAACCAAGCAGAAAACAATTGCCGCGTTTGAATTTAAAATGGCCCAAAAATAGCTACATAGCAAACCACCATATTTCGACGCCAAAGCATTACAAAGTAGTCCAATTTGGCTATTCGTAGCCCAACCTAAGTAACCCTGCTTGTAGCATCCTCTGAACGCAGCCGAAACACACCATCGATTGGGCCACCTCAAGTAACCCCAAAACTGCCTTTGTACAAATTTTGTGCTGACTGATTAATCTTCTATAATCTTGTGGAGGGAGAAACGCAACTTCTGGTACAAACAAAGAGGGTCTCAGGGAGAGGGAGTTCCTCCCCTTTCTCTCGTCGTGGCCGGAGGCGAGACAGTGATCGTCACTACCTGTCAAGGTTCCTAGACGGCGGGCATTACAAACGAGGCGTTAGCGACATTCACTAGGTGCTTCGTGCTAATCATTTAATTCGTTTTAAAATTGCTTTTCGTGTCTTTTTCAACAACAGCTTGGTGTGTCTGATGTGATAATGCTCCATTGAACACGAATAGACCAAGAAATAAGCGCCGAAATTTCCTTGTAGTATTTTTTTAAGGTAACATGTACCTGAGAGACGCTAATACCTCCAAAAAAGTACGCCGCTTTGCGCCACTTCCTATCTTCTTCATCCTGTGCTGTTTTTGTGTTTTCTGTTTTTGTTTTTTTATTCCCAGGTGGCAAGGTCACAGCGTCGTCTGCTTCTTCGGACCATTTGTCTTCGCCATTAAGCCGCTTGCTTGATCGTTCTTTTATGACGTCCGCTTGATCTTGAAAGTAAAACATAAGTCGGTCAACTGGAAAACAAAAATAAACAAAACCTGCCAGCACATTTCGATACTGAATGGAAGCCTCCAACGCTCGCGAAGGAAACGACTAACCCCAGATGTGATTTCCGAGGGTAGGTGATGTTCGATACGCCATCAGAATCAGAAATGTCAGCTGCACGGGACTAAGACTATTCCTAGCGGTGTGCCGGGGCGAAAGAAGTAGGGGAAAGGAGAAAAGGCTTGCGGGTGGCGAGACTAGGATGCCTCGTCGAGCGCTGCAATGTACACCGCCCACACTGCTCGGTGAACAAGACACCAGCTGCCAAGTATGTGCGCGGAGACGACTTCGTATTACCCATCTCGTGTCTGGAATCAAGGCCGCGATGCGTATTGATTTCTTTTGGAGTATGCAGGGACACGACCGCCATGCTTTGTCTTTGCTCGTGCTTATCGCTGTGCGAGCTTAACCTATAATATGTGTGGAAGTGAGCGGTAGGGAAAAGCTCAATAGAAAAAAGCTAACGTAAACAGTCGATTGCGGGTAATGCACCCTTGCCTTTTGACGGGTGTGGAGAAAAGATCATGTACAAACCTGCGAACCGAGCTTTCACTCAACTAAGCTAGGCTTTTTCAGTAGCAGACATATTTTCTTTTAAAAATACCTCATATACGTAATGGGTGGCATGACGAAAATAAAATCACAATTTTTTTATAAAAGGTAAATAAATGATAGCCGTTCGAAAATATAACCAGTGTAGTACTCTGCGCATGAGTTTTTCCTGAATCGCTTTATATCTAATAAACTTTCATGGCGAGAACATTTTTGACAGGCGCTTCTACTTGACTTATCTGGCAAAACCTGGCGTATTCACCTTTACCTTTTATGACATGCGCAAATTCCCGCCAGAGCGAAATGTGTACCAAGTAAAAAAACTTAGTTCAAATTTAAAAAAAAAGGATGAGTTCAAGAGTGTCTGGCGGTTTCGACATACTGATAACTTTACCATTCTTCCTTACCATTCCACGGCAATAACACGATCAAAGGAATAACATCGGAACTTCTAAACAATTTTGCAGAAATCATTGCATGCATTTCTATAGTTGTTATTGTTGACTTGGTGTGCGATATACTTATGTACTTTTAGATGTAGCTGTAATGTCAGTGATATATAGGCATAAAACATATACTATCATTAATGGTTGATTCCGTGCAAGACGTTCCCTAAAGATGGATTGCCAGCTTATGTATTCCAAGCACATAACTTTTTACGCGTTGATTTATATCAACTTTCCGCCTGGTGCAATATTGCCTCCAATAAAAAAATGAAGATGAATATAAAACCAACAAAAACGTTTAATGAGGTGAACTTGACGTACAAACTTAAAGAGAAAGGTACCACACATCTTGCGTTGACGACGGAAGGTGCTAGACCCAAGGAAGCGCGTTGCCACTAGCTTTAATACACGCGGCACGTTCAGGAATGTTCTGAAAAAGAACACTTAATAACAACCGTGAATGAGCAGGAATTCTGTTTGGACATTATAAAAAATAGCGCACAAAAGGCGAGGACAGGGGCAATAACCGAACACAGAAGACAGACTGAGCACTATTTTTTATTATATTCAGGTAGTACCCTCTCGCCCAGCTTATCACTATGCTACAGCTTCTTTCTTAGAATAGTAAATAATTAATAAAATAAGGATCTTGAAAGAGGTGGAATCGGAACCCAAATTCCTCTGTGACAACCGCATACGCGTGCACAACGCCGCCACGCACGCGGATTACTTTGTTTCTCTTTTATTTGGACGCTGACACAAGGCAGTGACACACAATTGCAATGAAACACGAAAAGACATCCGCAATCTTGGCTAATGTCGAACATGCACACGTCTTTAAGGGTAGACAACACCTCAAAAAGTGGCAGCTACTCAAGTGTAGGTTGTGGCTCTTATAGAATTCCTTCAGAGACACACGTGTTCAACATAATACTTACGCAAGGGGCGAATATCGATATCGGCGCGGCGCACAGCCATGCGGCACGCCATTTGCTGTGCAGGCTCAGTAGTAGGATCATGTCGTAGGTATGTCATTTTTCGCTCCTACCACTCAAAAGATATGCCATGGGTCGTTACTGAAAAGTCCTTTCGGAGGGTCCCTTGCAGGACGTTTCAAAGAAGACCGCGTACTAACGGTCTACGAAAACCTGATCCATCGGTTTCTGCTTTCTGCACAGTATACAGTTTTCCGACCGAGCTACGGAGATACCTTTTTTATTTAACCAGGCTTTAACTCTAAGTGTTTTAGTATACAACTTGAAAGCAAAGTATTCACGTTGAGTGGTTCCACCATACGCTTGACTCGGTTTAAAATATCCTAACCCGGGCCTGCACTGTGCAGAAAACAATACAAAGGTGTTTAAAAAAGCAAATCAATTCAATCTTTCCTTAGGATTGAAATTGCCAGTCATAATTGTTTTTAATGGATGGAACGAATCGATTTTAATCAACAACATTGCTTCTTTCGTCATTCCATAACTTGTTCGGGGTAATCTCGAAAATGCCGAAGACACGGTTCCTTCATAAAAGACCAAGGTGAAAAACACAAACTCAGGCAGACCGGGTGCCACGACGGCTAAATCGTGGCGTCATATGTATCCCCTAATACCAACCCTCGACAGTGTAAACACATGCTGCGTGTACGCAAGAAGAACGAAAAGTCATCTAGGAAGTAGCGCGCAGAATTAAGTTAAGGTAAACATAGCTCTAGCCGTTCCCTCTAAATTGTGTTATTTGTCCGGAATAAACATCGCTTTTATGTTGATTGCTTGCCTTTTTAACACGATAAACAAACAGGAATCCTGATTGTGGTGCCACATTTTTATAAAATAGCGTTGTAGTTTTGTAAATGTAAAGACGTCGCTTGCATAAAACTATAAATATGCTCGAGAACCAAAATAACAACGGTAATGAAGAAGGTACATCTTAATTAAACAGGCAGTCTGCTTTATTTATTTATTTTATACTGACATTATTTTAGTTCACTTCAGTCGTGCGCTCGAGATTCAAACATGATATCGTATATCTTCACAATAAAGTACTAAGTGAAAAATTTGAACATGAGTGGCAACTACTTGTCTTCGGCTTATTTTAAGCAGAAGCATTAGAAAATATTCAAGAAATCATCAACTTGTAAGCTAAGAGCCAAGTAAAAAAATAGATATATTTAAATATAATGGGTTCCTAGAAGATCTGCGGCTTCAGGGTTTGCAGGTAGTGAAACATGTAAAGCAGAGTGCATGAACGCAATCGTGATGTTATTGCCGCGCATATATCTTGGACTCCATAGGTTTGAAGAGAATAACTAGAGAAACGAGCATGTTTCTGTTACTCATTCGTGAAAAACCTGAGACAACGGACGAGGAAGGGATAAACATAAAACGTCTCAAATGCAGCTCTTAACTATAAAATTTAGTTACTGCGTTTGTGGCGTTTTGTGCTTGTCTCCTTTTCGTTCGTCAGTCGCCTTTTTTTAAAATGTGTTTGAGAATTTATTTTTATCTTTCTATTTCTATTTATTTTTCGACTGAAGAAAAACATTGCAGTGCATTTGGAATTAGTAGATGGAGTGTTTGAGAAAGCACTGCTTTATTCCACGCCTCTGGGACGCATAGTTTTTCTTGTGTTTCGAACTGCGTTGTTTAAGTTTTTTAAAGTGTCTAATGCAACCGTCGGTAGGAAGTATAAACCTTACTTGACATGAGCTACACATACAACTCCCGTAAGATGTATGCGTTTTGCGCATATACGGGTGTTTCCACTCGAACTCATGTTTCGTATTCTTATCGTGTTGCCATCCGATTGATTTTGATTCACCCTTAAAAACATATTTCCATGTTCTAGCGAAATTGTTTTTATACAGTGAAATAAATTGTTTCATGTATTTGCCACACGTCTCTGCAATAGATATTTTTTTTTTTTAGGAGGGGGCTTTTAAATCTCAGGACTAGAAATTAAGGTGCAGTACACATACTTCAACTGAATGTCTGGTTCGGCAAATTCTTTTAAAATGATCCTTTGCGAGTTTTGATTTTTAATATACTAAGTAAGAGAAATATTAAAAATATTCAAAAATTTGGCGCACATCATATTACGAGTGTCTGATTAATACGACACTTTTTCTTTTTACAATATTAAAATTAAAACTTTTTTGTAGCCGGCGTTTTAATGTTGCCGTGGCAAAGCATTCTTGCTTAACTGCTGGAAATTTATAGAGCTCTTACGCTAAGCTAGATATTCCAATTATAAAATTATTCGGAGTGAGTTTCCAGGTGTGGTATTGTGCAATTAATAGGACATCAATGTAATTACTTTTACAGCAAAACGTATTAAGCGAAGAAGCTACTACGGTTATGCTTGCTTAAATTTCGTTGGCAGACACCCTAAACACACTGCGGTTTGGCAGCGGTCTGTTCCACCGAAACATTTCACAACATTGTGGCGTGTGTGTTCTTCAAAACAGCGATTGTGTTTCCTATGTTGCTCTTCTATTGTTTCAGTGTTGCGCGTCCGGTTTCGGAAGATGACCTGTAACTGCAGGACTCCGCAATGTATGCTGGTTAAAATATGTCGCGGCGACTTTGTGGAATTAGTTTGCCGAACGGTTAATTAACACTGTTGTGGCAGCCCATTAGAGACAGGGACTCTAACCCTGTGCCAGGGCTGCCACGAAATAGTATCGCTCATTACAAAAAAAAAAACGAATCTTTTTTGGGGCGGCTGAATGCACTGAAATATTTCCGATTACATCATTTTATATCTGAAAAACAGTTGTTGAAATGTTTGCAGACCGATTTAGACGTATAAAGCAGAACAACGTAAGTGCTAAATTACTACCTCATACCTCAAGTCTCGTCATTCATGCCTTCTATTCGTCTTTCTGAATGGGGGAGATGTGTGGGCAGCCTGGTGATCCAAAGCATTGGAACAGGTCGCCCACGTGTTAAGTCACCTGTCGTCGTGTTCACCGCGAGATGGCCAAGTACATTTTGTCACTAAGCGGCGTGACCGCGTGCGTAGGGCTTTTTGGGTTGCAGCGCTTGACAAAAACAGTCAAATAAATGACTACGTGTTGACGGACCAGTGCGTTTTGTCATTCTTCCAGGCGGGTGGCAGCAAGGAAAATTGTACAACCCCATTTAGCCACATTAGATACAGATAAAAATTATGAAGGAAAGAAAACAACATTTGTTTGCAATTAGCTGAACCAACTTCCCGAAATCAATTCTTGACTGTCAAGACATTCTCTTTTAATGGGACCAATATTTTGAATAATTTTTGCGTCGGTCGGTTGGTCATTGAAAGAAACAAAACAAAAACTACTCATACTGGCTTGTGTCTAAGAGGATCATTCAAAAAGGTTTCCTTTTTAAGTGCGATTATTCAAGCAGAATAAAACGCTAAAACAATAAAACAATATCATTCTATAATGTACTAAACTAAATCTCGTTTAAACTAAATCTTAAACATGTTTCTGAATACACTGTTGTGGATGCGCGCTAAATATAAGGCGCTCTTTGTCACACAAATTACAGCCAAATGCGAGACTACGTTCATTAAACATTTTAATTACTTTGACTTTTCAAGTGGAACAAAAGTCTTGCCGTTGTGGTTCAAAACGAGTTGGAAATGTCTTGGCAGGTTTCAGTGATGCAGCTATGAATCTCAAAATGAGAAGCGTTCCAACTATGCATTCAATAATGTTCGCAAAAAACAGATTGTGATATGATTTACTCACTTATTTTCTTTTCTTTTTTTGTTTAGTTTTATAGAAAGATGACTTCACAGCTTCATATTCTAGCTACATTAATAGCCTGTGCAACACACCGAAATAACAAAGTGCAGGAATCAAGCCTTTCTTTGAATGTTGGAATGGCTCAAAGTAATAAATATGTCGCTTTCGAATACAAGGGTATATACAACTGTAGAGAACCTACATTTAAAAACTTGTAAGTTTCACAACTTGAGACATAAATACATTATAAACACAAAATGCGAAAGCAATTTTTTCTTCAACTTTTGCAGAATTGCAACGTTAAGTTTTCAGTGAAGGGTGTTTACCGAAACTCACAAAACGCTAACATTGCTTTCATATTTCCAACATTCCGTTGCACTTGAAACGTCCACTGCGATCACGATACACTCGATGTTCGTACCTTCAAATCCCTTGTTTTCTTCCACTTTTTCTCTTACCAAGGTGCGTTCATGGTTTTACTTTTTGTTTGTTTCTTTTTGTTCGGATGAAATTCGCTACGCATGTCAAGGTCTTTGGTTCTTCTATCCCTTTACCGGACTCCTGGCCCTTCCCAGCGAAAAAAAGAAGATAAAGGGGGGGGGGGGGGGGGGTTATATAAATCCCGTAATCCCTGGCCATCTAATATTTTTTTTCTAGGTTTCTGTATTCTACCCGAACTGACAGGATGACGAGTGTTCATGCTTGTGAGCGAAACAAGCACTTTCTTTTTCTTTTTTTTCTTGTATTATTCGTTTCTTTTTCTTTCTTTGTTTTTCTTCGCAAGCCGTTGTCTAAGAGTTCTGAAAAAACAAATCACAAAATAAACACATGCAAAGGAATAGGGATTTGTGCGGTGGAAGACTTTCTTATTTATTTTTTCATTCATGAAAACCAGAAGATTTATGGGAGACGGAATGGCTGAAGCATTCTGAAAACATACATTTTCAGCGAGACGTTTGATCCGCTATAAAGGAGAGATCTTGTACATCCTTTATTTTCAATATCAGTTTCTGTTTCTCATGACGGATATCTTTTCTCTGCCCTTCTTTTTCAATAGGAAGACGAGACTGATACCTCATTAGCCAGACTTTAAATTCTGGTTCCGCCGTTTATTTTGACTTTCGGCGGTTTCGTAAAACATTGATTCATTCGATCAAGTACCGATTTATTCATCTGCATTTTTCCGATTATTTCCTTTTTGAAGACCACGTACGATGATGAAAAGTGCCCGTGATATATTCAAATGTGGCTCTTGATTCTCGCAGATAATACTACCGTGTCTCTAAAGCTCATAAACAGAAATAATACATGTACGCGTCACGAGAAAAACAGTGGGAGGATTTTCGGCAACCACGAGGCAACACGTGTCATACTGCGCTCCACGCGACGGCGTGCGCTTCCAGTTCACCTCTGATTGGGTACATTTTGTTTCTTGTGCATTAGTATGACAGATAGGAAACACCAGGGCGTCAAGGTGGAGTTATGGAGCACACTCGCGCGGACAGAGTAAGGACTCGAGTTAAAAGCCTGGTTCCGCCGTTTATTTTGACTTTCGGCGGTTTCGTAGAACAGAGTAACGGTTCGTTCATCTGCATATTTGTGAATACATATATATATATATTTATAAATATTGTTATCCGATGTTTATATGGGATAAATTTGGGAACATGGTTTTGCGGTAAACCAGTACAATGCATATATTTATTTGGCCAGCTTATTAAAAAAACGTTGGGACTCTTCTATTCTCCCATCTGGCACTTTTACAATGACATTTGCCAAATCCTAAATAAAATGTATTTTATTTTTTCCTGGGCAATCATACAACCAATAATCTCACTCTTTTTTTTACCAGCCGAATGTCACGGGGTTATTCCAAAGCATGCCATTTTATTAACACCTACGTTCTTTCTTTTAAAAACGTCACATCTTTGTTATTATTTTTATTATCCGAAATAGTAGTTTTTAGATGAAGAAGTACTTCAAACTGATTTCGTAGTCATAGACAGTCTTGAGGACAGCGTGTATGTCAAAATAAGGTGGACTTAGCTTTCAGTATACTAAACACCAAGACTTTATGTCTAAAAAAATACATTTTCAAGACACCATGTCATACTAAAGCGAGGGGTCTTCAAACGTTTCGTCTAGGGGCCGAACTGGGGGCCTGTCGAAGTCTCGAGGACCGTAAAATAGATAAGATTATATAAACGTGGAACTACTAAATAAGTAAGGATGAATAGGCTCTGATTATAATGCAATCAAATGCAAATGTGCAAGACAGCTGGCCAAGAATGACGAAAATATTTCCTGGAGAAGGGGAACAAGAGAGACAAAAAATCAACATAAATCTCCAAACACAGCTAGGTGACTGGTACGCCACTGAAAAAATCCGCCTAATCCGGGAATCGAACCCGGGTCCTCCACTGGAAATGAAGAGGTCCGAGATCGATGCGGACTACTAAGCGAATTTTTCGGTCATGCGCAGTCGACTTGCCTGCTTTATTGCCGCATTGAGACACACAACACTAAGATCTACAAAGAGCGGCGGGAACATTAAAACACCAGCCCGGCTTGTGCTAGTAGTGCTAGATTAAAACCTTTTCATACTTAAAAGGAGGTTAACCAAACTGTGGAATCCACTCGGGCACGCTCTTCTGTGCCTTATGCACCTCGAGCAAAGATGCCAATACTCTCCCAGAAAATATTCCTGCGCCTCGCGGGTGCCGTCAGCATCTGCGTGGCGCATAGCCATCTGAGACCTCCAAATGCTGTGCAGGCCCAGTAACATCAGCGTATCGAACGGCACACCGGCCTCCATTTTCGATGGGGAGGTACCTGATCCCGATGCACGTCCGGATGTAAATATTTCTTCAGGGTCCGTTGAAGAACGTCCCAGAGAAAGACGACCATGCCAGCAATCCAAGAAAAACGTGTTCGATGGTTTTTGTTTTTTACACAAAAAACGGTGGTCGCCCCACAGGACGAGACAGTCGCTTTAGACGCCATCCAAGTCTTTACAAGATAACGTGCCTGTGTGCAAGTAGAAAAAGAATGTTCTAACCCCGGATGGAACCAGCATTCTCTTAACTCGTTTTAAAACGTCTTGGCCTGGGCCTGCACAGTACATGTGCATACGATTACAAAGGTACAGGAGAGAACAACATCAAAGAAGATCCTTATATACAACTTTTTTTGCGGGAAACTTCGGCTTAAAGTATTCCAAGAGAAAAACGAGGCTGTCAGGAATTGACGTGAAACGACGACCTCCTTCATATAACCGTGAATGGGTCGCGCGTTAGTCACCTGCTACTCCGTCTCACCCCGATGGACTGGGGCCCAAAGGCTGGCGGATGGCGCTTTACTGCCTCAGAAAATCCTGCATCCGCATTGCGAAAGAGTGCGCGAGAGGAATTTCCGATACCCAGACTACGAACAGCACTAATCTAACGGATATGGTTCTCTGTTATGATAGCGCGCTATTTTATATTGATGAAGTAAAGGTACATGGTATCTAGTTTCATAAACGTTCTTGCCCTATTTCGTAAACATGTCAACTGTTTGGAGAAGTTGGACGGCGCGCAGGCAACACTGACATAAAGTCGTTTCGCCTTAGCCATAACAATCCAACCCAATCCAAATTTCGTGTACGTAAAACCTACCCAAATCCGCATTTTCTTTCCACACGCGGTCCGTACATACGCCCCCGCGTCGAATACCCCATCCGACTCAACTTCATTTCTTAATGGCCACTGGTCTCTGATCCAGGGTTCTCTTCGCACCCATCGCTTCCAGGCGGTACTTAATCCCTTCAGTAGTCTTCAGCAGTAGCCAACGTTGGCAGTACGGCAGACGGAGCCGCCGCGAGGCTCCATACGCAGACGAAAACTCGCCTCCGCATGACGTATCTCGGCGCACTGATACGCCCGACGGAGCAAATATACCACGTGGTTTGTAACAGGCTCGTGATTGGACGTGGCTGCCTGCAGCATTGGGCTTTAGTCCATCGTTGGATGAGACGGAGTATAGCTGTGTTTGGAGATTTATGTTGGTCCCTTTGTCCTTCTTGTTCCCATTCTCAGGGTCATATTTTCGTCACATGAATAGGCGTTTAAAAAAAAAAAACCAAAAGCGAAAATTTTAAAAAAAATGTGAGGAAGCCTAATACATATACTTCAGTTTCAAATTCAATGTGATTGCTAAATATTACATTATAAAATAATTGTGACCCAGAGAACTTACCAGGCATGAATCAAACCGCTCATGAACTTTGGCATAATAACGGAAAATAAGAGTAATGAGAGTGCTAGATCCAGTGACGATGATATGCAAGGTTATGACACAAATCATAGTTTCACAGACATTAAACAGGGAACGAGGAATAGTAATACAGTTGATGGTAATGTACAACAAATGATATGGCCAGAAGAACCCCATGTTTTGCGTGCACAATATCTCTCATCCTGTCTTATATCTTCGCTAGTGCATTTGAAGCGCATCGCGGCTCGCTTCCCCCCCCCTTTTTTTCCCCTTGTTTTTCACGCGTTTATTTAAGCGTTTGTGGCAGCCTGCAGCCGGGCGTCACTGAGAAAGACCGCGGCTTTACGCCAGGCAGGATATGGAAAAGCCCGCCTTCGCGGGTCGGGCTTTGGAGATCCAATTCTAAATCATTCAAATAGTTGCAAGCATCGTGATGTTTGAATACAATGTAAAACTGATATATTACAGTGGCAAACCAAAACATCGGCATTGATGTTCATCTTTCTGATCCTAATGCTTATTATAAATAGTGCGTTTGAGGCAGTTAGGGCAGTTAGGGTTAGGTAACCGGCTCAGAAATCATAATCGGAAAAATAAAAATATCTTTCAAGTGACGTTTTGATATGCTCGCGTACTCTCTAGAATAAACTTGGTTCTCATTTACATTTATCCTTAATTTGTCCACTCACAAAACGTTCATTTTAGTTTCATTGGGGAAATTATGTATGCATAGATAAAACCACATCGCCTACTGTTGATAAAATAGGTTTTCTATAGCGACATACTACGAACTTGAGAAAAGTGAACGTGAACTTTTCTGTGAGCATGAACTCAGAATATAGCGCTTCGAAAGTTGCCTAACCCCTTAACTTTGATGTCCTCGCAGAAAATTGCAAGAAAATTTAGCTCTGACAAGGAACTCAAGCATTACATGTAAAAAAACAAGCGACCGAATATACAATGTCTCGTTAAGCTAAGGTGTTGCATATTCTTTATACTAGGTGTTTCAGCGAAGGCTTTCACATGTTCCTAAAGAAAGGGTGGTGTAGAAACAAACAAATATTTATGCAGGAATGAACTGCCAGCCACAGGCACGTCAGGGATTACAAGGAACATACTTATTTGCTAAATAATAAACTACGATATCCTAATGACAATATTCTAACTAGTGAAAAGAAACATTTAGTTTCAACAAGAAACTTGCATAGTATCATCAAAAACGACTATATCAACTTTTTATTTATATATATATATAAGACAAGAAAACGAACTTTACGGCGTTCCGAAAAAAAAAAAAAAACAGTCTTAATTTGCGACACGTTTTCAGCCTTCCGGTTTCTTATCGCAGTGCATCCTTGCGACAGCGGTCCTGCACCCCAGTGGCCAAGACGGACAACACAGGTGCTCCATACTATGGTGGCTGGAAGGGGAAGTGTGATGCGCAGGAGCGAACGGCTGCACAGAGTTGTAATGAAAACGATAGAGGGCGTGGCACGCGGCAGACTGAGTTGAGAGCTGACGCGCGGAGCCTAGAATGACTACCGCTGCGTGATATTTTCGCTCTTGTCACGAATATCGTAAAGAGTTGTACACAAATGAAAGAAAACGACTTTTCTTGGAGTGTTGAGCGTACTGACGCACTTGTTACGTAATAGAAACGAGAGAAAATTTACTATTTTTATTCGTCTTTAGAAAGAAATACGCATGCGGCAGCTGAATGCCCCTCCCATCGAGTGTATTTGTGTTTGGTAGTTTGTGTCAGTGTTTTGCTTTGCACTTTGTAGCTCCATGAATCGCGCGCGTTTCAGTTATGTATAAAGTGGACCATGTTTCAGCCTGCAACGGAATACAAATGCGACGAACATGCCATAGAATGTATAGACTTACTTTTATTTACTACTACTAAAATCCCGTGCAGAGTACAAACCAAAGGAAGTCTCTACTTGCTTCTGAAGCAAACTTTGTTTTGACACTGAGTTTTTGTGGGTTTTCTTTTTCTTTTCGAAAGAGTGCTTTGTTTGTAGCTCTTCACTTGGAGCTCGAGTAAAATTGTCATGCGTTCTTAGGTGCATGAGTATTTTATATCAACAAAAACCAACAGACAATGTTAAAGAAATGTGCTCAAGCATACACATGTTTGATTTCCGCATTGTTCAGAGATGCCACACATCTAACTAGTTGAGAGATGAACGAAATTGTAGAAAACCAGCATGTAGACACATCTGGACCAAGAGCTGTATGTTACATCTGCTTACCTTCAAAAGTTTTTGTCGCTCTCTCCGGTCAGCAATCTATTTATTCAAAGACATTGTAAAAAAAGTGAAGTCGTGTCACCCCGAATAAATAAACAACCTTTACCTTTGCAGTGGGATTTTTCTGGTGCGCCTCGCAGTCAACTTTCTACAGTTTTAAGCTGCTCACAAGCTGCATAAAATCAAATGCGCTGAAGTCATAAAGCTCACGACTCGAAAACAATTTTGTGAAAGCTTCCATCCGGAACATAAAACAAGACTGAAAAGCTTATCACAACGCTATCAGACATTGCTTTTGTCAAGCACAAATTGAATTCACTGTTTACACTGCTTAGCGTCGTTCCTACTGGTGACTGTGAGAGCTGAAACGCAGTGTTGACAATCTCATTACGTCCACTAGACCCGCCAAAGACAAATAGCAATATGGTAATGATGAGAGGCGAAATATATTTCTCATGTAGATATTTTGTTAATATCCGACACTGGTTAACGTCGTCCTGCGGGATTTTTCGGAGCGTCAAACATGCAAACGCTTCGTACAGGAACATTTCAAGACGCATACACGAAAAAATAAAAATCGCAATGTGCCGCCGTGGTCGGTCCTTACAACCGCGGTGGACCCGACTAAACTCGAGGCTCCGAGGCACTCTTGTGGGTCGACTGACGTGAGCACATGCGGAGCAACGCTGGACGTGGATACGTTTTCAGATATGCCAAACTGCCCAGCCTTCACTCCGGGTGAGATCGAGGAACACGCACGCCTGTAAGGGCGGATGCGGCCACACACCGCGGATGTATCGCGTGAGTGCGGAGCGGGCAGCGCTTGCCTGTGGGCGCAGCACGGACTCAAGTCGGTGGTGGCGCTGGTAACGAGCTGCCAAGGCGCGCTTGACTCGGTGACTATGGCTGATTCACGAATTTATGCAACACGTACGCCTCCGTGCCTCCGCAGCATATGCACCATCTATATTGTAAACGCCATCGCCGTCCGCCTAACCGAGACGGGCGGACCCGCCCCTGAACGTAATGGTTTCCGCCGCTTAACCGTCCCTAGGAACTCAGGGAAGACTTTCTTTCCCGCTTCTCTCGGAACTGTATTGCAATTTTTCTCGGAAACACAGCGTGATTTGGAATTTCTTTATTTTTACCAAGATCCTCGCGTTACTTCTCTTGCCGCGTCTGTATGCGGTGTTGTTTTCGTTCCGCGGCTGCTAACGTGATTACCGCATCGGTGCGTGGTGTACGCGAAAGAAAATACGCGTCTTGCGGAGGATAGAGAAAAGAGCAAAAAAAGAGAGGAGGTTTCGGCATGATTTGTTCTTAGATATTCTGCGGAAAAAAAAAATCTGAGAGCGCAAAAAACAAATTGCACAATGCGACGGGTAATTTCATACTCTCTCGAAAATACTAATAATAATATTAGCGGCGGAACGCGGATGATAGGATTATCATCGCGTTCCGCCACTGCTAGCTTTGCGCCTGCTTCACGAGTGGTAACTTTGGCGCGCCCCCGAGTTTCCCACGAGCTTCAAGACGTTCTACAAAGAGTTGATTTGGTGGTTTTTCATGACGCTCAGTAAGTTTATTATTGAAACCATGTGTGTATTTTCAATGATTATGAAGTTAATTTACGAATTTTAATTATTTTATTCGACTTATCGCAAAGATTAGCACCACATGATGTCCCCACAGGCGTATAACTCACCTGCACAAACTGCTCGAGTGTAACTTTCACGGCTTTTCTTAAACAAATCTGGAAAGCTTAAAAAAAAGCTGTATAATCTAAGCCCTGAGTCAGGAGAAATAAAACAACAGACAAGCCGACACAATAAATCGTGTCGTCTTGTGCGTCATTTATTTATTTTTGTCTGTGTTTAGATTATTATGTTTCCTGACCAGCTCATCCGCATACTTTCGCTCCATATTAACACGTAGCGTTTTTTTTTCATGTTAATTACTCTCCGAATTATTAGGCCGAAAAACGCATCTTTTCTCCGCTCAGCTTTTTCAGCCTTTGCATGGAACTACTATCCCAAGAGATGCGTGCTCGGCGAAAGCACAGATTCATTAATTACGGCCGGAGCTCAACGAGACAGCCCGCAGGAAGTTTCGTAGCTGATCGCGGCGTCTGCAGTGTCTGCTTCGATGATTTACTCCTCCTTGACCTCTTTCCTCGCGGTTGGCTCTCTATTTACTTTGATTTCATCTTTTAGCGAATTCGCGTGGTTCTTTTCTGTGCGCTCTCGAGCGCTCTTTCAGAACGCGCGAAATCGTGTGGTTGAAGAGACTGCTGTGGCCTGATCGGGTGGTTCATTCCGAGGGCGCCTCTCGCTTTCAGAGCGCTCCTGGCACTCCGTCTGTTAGCCGTCAGAGTGCAGGCGGCGCAGGCATCACGTAGTACTGGACGGTGATTACGTGGTTTTGTTGACGATGGCCGGCAGTGGTCTGTGGTGGCGTGTGGGGTACGACATGACGGCGACTGATATGTGGTTCTACAAAGTGCTTGTGCATTCAGGTGCGAGGATTACAACGGACGGGACGACATTCGTTTGTGACCGCAACAGGAAAAGTCGACGTGTGAAGTATTCCTAGCGCTTTCATGAGATCGTTTTTCCCACGGCGGTGAATCCGCTAAGCATAACCGACGACGAAACAGCTCGCAGAGCTCGCCGCTGTTTTCCCGGGTTTTAGTGGTCGCTTAAGAAATTTTGAGGTTTGGTAAAAGTGCGTTCAAAGGTTTGTGTTGTAAAATAAAGGGAGAGCCGAATATAATGCACTGTGATTTGTGCCACATTGCGATGCTTGCACTATATTTCGCCGTGAGAAAAATGCGGTTTATTAACCATTTTCTATTTGCCTGCTCTGTCGTACGCATGACCGCTATCGCAGCGCGTGCATGTTGAAAACGCGATGAGTTGACAACTCTTTCAAGCATTGGCTTTCGCTCCGTTCTGCATGCGTCCGATTCCCATACTGCTCTTTTCTTTTTCGTACATGCCGATGCGTAAAACAATTTATGTCACAACTGTTATTTCATCACGTTGCGAGCGTAAATTTAGCTCAATCGTCCACCGTTGCGCTGTAAGATCGTGTTGTTTTTAATGCATTACCAATGTCAAGAAAGTTTAATTCCGTTACTGGTCTGAGAAAGTCAGAGCGCTCTGAACCCAGCAGTTGTGATCGGCTGAAAAAGGATCCCGAGCCAGCTCTGGCGGCGAGGAAGGGGCGCTCTGCTGAATCGGGGTCAGAGGAGGAGGCGACACCCGGAGTCTACCATTTGTCGAAGAATTCCGCGCGCGGGCCTACTATCAGAGAAAGCCTTATTTTAGTTGTGGTGACTTACCGGATTCAAGCCCACCACTAGCAGTATACTGCACGGCGTGGGATACCTCTTTCAGCAGCTCCCGGCTTCATCTTTTGGTCTATGTACCGTCCTGTTCGCAAACATTTTCCTGGTGTCACCACCGCTAGCGTCACATTCACTCTGAGTTTCAGCTTTCGGCGATGTGTAGTTCTGTTTCTGAGAGCCGAAAAACCAGATTTGATTTTACCGACCTCACACCCTAGATTTATACCTTTGTCACACAGAAAAGTTAATGTCAGTTTCATCGAGACGACATTTGTGTGATCCAACGAATTGGCTCGCGATCTGTCGCGCGTGGAATGCGCCGCGCCTGGAGTGCCCCGCGCAGAATTGACCGATCGCTCAAACGTCATTCGGTGGAACTGGCACTAAATTGCTAGTCTGAGAGGGTATCAGACAGCTCTCAAGATGGAACCCACAGAGGACGCTGGGTGGCGCACCATAGTACTCGATGAGCTCAAGGATTTCCTTTGAGTTGCTAAAGTGTCCTTCTTCACATTACTGCTGGGGCCACACAATATGTGTGAATTATCGCAAAAAAAAGATAACAAGTAAGGATATATATAATTTGCAAAATGACAGCCGACATCAAAACTTGGATCCTTTTTCGAGTGCGCACAAGCAAAAATCATTGTGAGCAATGTTGTATTTCGGTCTCCTTCAATCAGCGCATGTCTTAGAAGTTCATTAAATAGCTTTATTCATTTACCAGGCGAAAGTATCGCCACGTGATTTTATTAAAATAACGTATCTGCATCTCCAGCTGCGCTTAGTTTTAATGAACAACTTCGAAGCCTTCTCTGCGGTGACAGTAGGGCTCGGCACTTTATCGATTGACCTACAGATCATTCGATTAATGTTTTAATCACGACTAATTGTTTTACCGGTTAGTAGGTTGAATTTTGACAAACTATGTAGTTAAAAAATATTACTTTTACTGCGCCAGACGTCTGCGAGTACACCTGCCACCGAGAGCAAACGTTAGGTAAAATTTTCCGCCTGAAATTGACATGAAGCGTGAGGTTTAAGTCCAAACAAGTGTAGAAGGTTATATACGTCTCCCAGCCAGTTCAACGCCACGTGTAAGTGACCGCTTAGCGCAGCAGGAAACTATACTCCAACAATCAAGGAGTTCGCTGTTGCAGGAGAATGTCACAACCTCTTTATCTTTGAGCTGAAATAATAATTCGTGAATGGTGTGTGTCTTTTGACAGTCCTAGACTACACACCAAAGTTCATTCAAATCCGAAATTGTACATTGCGCCGTCCTTTTAATCAGAAATCTGGCAAAGGCAAAAAAGAATTTAATTTTGACCTTTTTTACAACTGTCATGCATGGAAATGAACGAAACTCGATTAATCGATACAATTAATCGACTAAAGGGAGGTTGATCAATCCGGTTAGAGCTTATTTTGAAATCGACTTGCCTAGCCCTACGCCGCTGTGTTATTGGGACGGAGGAGGTAATGCACGACTTTGCGCGAGGAGGAGCACAGCAGGCATGAGAAAGTATCGTCAGCTGTTTCTTTTACCAATAAACAATTGCTAAAATTGCCGAGCCTGTTGTTATCGTTCATCGACCAATGAGTTTGCGGCATTAGCAGGATAAGAACGCATGAGAGAGCGAATCACGATGAAGAAAACGTGAGCACGTGCAAAAGCTTGAAGGAACGCCGTAAGCTTCGCCTTTAGAGATGGAACGCGATAGCGAGACACATAAATATAATATACTTTTCGTTCCCAAGGCGTGCGAAAGCGTGCCTTGTGTGGGTTGTTCGAAATGCCGCGCGAGGTCATGTGGCCGTGGCGTCACGCTCCTATCGACCAACCCTGGATTTTAGCGCACGCCACCGACGCCGGCTCTTCTGCTTGCTAGAAGCTCCTTAAAGGCGCTATCGCGTTAATAAGCCATGCTCTGTGTAGCTCCATCTGACAGTGACCGTACTTAAAATGGCAAAAACTTACCTTCGCTCTGAAACAGAAAAATCTGCGCCCGCGCATAGAAACCTCAAACTTTTACTGAGTGTGCACTGAACTGTCATGAGTATTACGCGTGAAATTTAAGCGTAGTTCTATTCCTGTAAAAACAAAAAGACGCACCGACTTGCCTAGGCCAACGTTGGGTGCGTTCGCAGACGACCGAGTTAGCGACGCTATTTCCTTATAGTGGCATCTCCCGATAGGTGCAGCGAGCACACAATAGAATGCGTCGTCTGCTTGTTGTGCCTATCTGGGCATGGCGCCACAAGTGAATGAGTGTCACTAACTCGGTCGTCTGCGAACGCGCCCAACGTTGACTTCGTAAGTTTGGTGCTCGCGTGTTGTTGTTTTTTGTCTTGCGGGAAGAGATTTGCGTTTTAAGGTTTAACATGGTAAAACGCTTAGTGCACATTCGGTGAAATTTTCAGCTTATTATGTGCAGGTGCCGATTTTTCCGGCTTATTTTACTGCGGCAAGTCCGCTTGTGACACCCTATAGAAGAGAAACACTTCTTAACCGAAGAAATAAAACAGTAATACAAAACAAAAAGAAGGAAAGATAGATATTTGAAAGTATGTTCTACGTTATGTGATGTAAAAGAAAAGAACATAAAGGAAGAGACCTCCGCGAAGCCTCGCAAACGATGGATGTCTGAAGTGTAAAGTCATTACCAAGATCCTTGGCTGCAGATGGAAGGTGCGAGGTGCTACGAGGCCAGCTTGCGCACGTTACTGAAATGAACTAAATACCGTTCCTCGTTACTAACTCAAAAAGTAACTAGGACGTTATAACGCTTCACTAAAGAATGCAATTACTCACGCGAAAATGCAGTGGCGCCGTCATTTTTATCCGTAGTTGCAATGACTGGACCCAGCAGCCTCCGAGTTTTTCCACTTGCAATCAGGAGGAGTGACTGCCGCCATTTCTCGTCCTGAACACGCTTCGAGACGGCGGAAACAGCCGTATCTGCTCTCTTTGTGAAATCCGGTATCTCGGTTTGATGGTGGCTGCCCTCTCCCTCGACAAGGCAAAGAAGCGCGACAGCATGGACAGAGCGACGCGCACTCGTCTACTCTCGGGCGCCGGAGGTTTGCCACATTGCTAGAGGGAAAAGTGGAAGGGCGGTAGGAGCGCCTTACTTGCGCGAAAGTATCTCGACGTAAATCAATCTATACCGTATACACCTGAAGAACCACAGTAAGAAGTCCGTGCTCCTCTAGAAACGTTACTAATGTATCGCTTCATGTACGTTGAATTCAGGTATATGTAGGTTCATCTTAGACTAGCTCTACGTTAGTTTCATCAAGGCGTATATGTTTCAAATGTCAAAAGCTTTATTTCTTCCTTGGACAACTCTATCTTCAAAAGAACTACTCACGACAACGCATGTATACAGCGCAAACTTATTTTTTTTTTATAACGAGGAGTTTAGAAACAAGAATCATCCGTTTGCGCGGTTGGAAGCAAGCCAATTTATTCAGTAAAAAGTAGATTGAACGCACTTAATTTTTATTGCATCAAAACCAACAAAGAAAGGAGAAGGACATCAATGATTTCTGCGGACAGCAAGTCGTCTGCTTCTCGACGAGGAGTTCAGGTGACGTCAGAGACGACGCCGAGCTCTGATTGGCTTTGATGGATAGGACAGTGGGTAGACCTCAATGCCAGATGCCTCGAGGTCTAGTCCCACTATTTGTTTAATCAGCCAATAAGAGCTCGGCGTTCGGACATCATCGCAACTTCCTGCTCATGACGCAAACGAACTTGCGCCCGGCATAGACTTCGCTTCCCCATACTTCTTAAAAATGACAGCAATATACAAACACGAACAAACATGCTATGGTGTCTGATATGCGTCTCCGACTGGTTTCCGTACCGCGTCTTTAAAGTGTTTTCTTTTTTAATTCCCGCCCGATGACGTTTTAAAAAGTATCATGCCGTTTTCCTGCCGCGATCCCGGTGGTAGCGCGGCAGTGGAGGTAGATGGCGGCAAACCCCTGTTCTGCTGTAGGTCAAAACCGTGCAGTCGGCGAAAACCAAAACATGACACCAGATACGACACCGTGACGATAGCGATCCCTCGCGTCCGTTCAAAGTTTTTTTTTTTTCGCTAGCATTTCTACTATTAAAGGCTGTTTCACATGCTGCGATTCTCGGTCGAAATCGGTGCGATTTCCAGTAAATGTGCGATTAAAATCGCAGTCGCACTGTCGCAGCGGCTCAGCGACTGGTTTCCACCAGGTTGGTATTTTGTCGCAGAGTCGGTGCGGTCACTTCATCGTCAACCAGCCGTTCATTAGCCAGCTTTCATCCAGAACAGTTGCGTAATCGAAAATAAAACTTTACACCCCTTAAAACTTTTTTTATGTAATTATTAACAATTTCTCGTTACATATTGTATGCGTAAAACATTTCTGTTTATTCAGACATTTTTGTTGCATTTCAGGCAAAGTCAAACGCGTCGCGTCCTTGTCCGAAGAGCCGGCCGTGCCGACAGAAATCGCGCGGTTGTTGGAGCATATCAAACCAAACATTGCGATCGCACTCGCTGCGTCGGCTGTCGCACCGACCTTTCTTTGCACAGTCGCTGCATGTGAAACAGGCTTAGGCCTGTTTCTACAGGTAGCGACTGTTGCGAAAAAAATCGGTGCGACAGCCAACAGACAGAAACGTGACAATCGCCCTGACGTTACTCTTTTTGGGCAAGTTTATGTGGACCCCATCAGCTCGATCGTAGCGTACACACTCATCTCCGGTTTTAAAATGCAACGAACAACAAACCCCGTTCAAAATTCACGTGCCGATTATTAAAAGGTCGGAACCACTGCACAATGGCGGCACAACTGCATCGAGGAACGCACAAGTCACTCGTTTAGACAGCGAACGTCGGAGAGCGGCCAACATTACGAGCCCAAGAGCCAATCAAATAGAGTCCAAAGTGCAACGGCACTGCGCTCATCACTTTTTTCTGTGGGTGTGTTTTGTTCCAGTGTGCAGTGACATTGAGGTTTAAGTCCGCCATTGTGCAGGGATGGGACAGCTGCCAACAGAGGGCAGTACTTCGAAAAAGGGTCTATAGTTCAACGAAGTTCGTCACAGCCTCAACGTCCAGAAGACTTCCTAACAAAGAAAAAAGAGTGCATTCCTTCACGTTCTTTGCTCAGCTATACGAACATAATACTAATAAAAGTATATGATGTCATTGCCAAGGAGCCCACAATCCGCGGTTGTTCTTGGGAAGACCTTTAGGGTCGAACTCTTCATTTGCCGGGGAAATCATTGTTGCTTCGTAGGCTTTAAGCTTCTTCATTAGCTCTTCAAGTCCCTGCGAAAAAAGAATAGCACGAAGGGATATACTTATCGTCCGCATTTCTAGAAAAATCAACAGGATAGCGTGTACACACTCCAGTTTAATTCGCGGAAGACTGCTGCTTGGTACGTAGCTTGAAAAGGAGAACATCTTACGTCCTTGTGGTTTATATTTCCGTGAGGGCTTTCCAAACTCTGCTATTTTGCGGCCTATAAAAAATACAAAATGTCACGTCGCCCCCACCCCTTTCTCGCCCTCGCACCCGTCTCCGCAGCCGTCCCCGTACCGTTCTCTTGCGTTTCGCGGTGCCACAAGTTTTCGGTATCACTGGTGAACAATTATAAACAACATTGACGCTGAAAATTTATTTGGCGGTTAAAATAATCGGATTAATAGGGCTGGGTGAGAAACAGTGTTACTCACGAAACGGCGCTCCAAGGATCGGCGTTGCTGGCAACATGTTCCTTTTGGGAGGAATAAAGAAACGCCGCCGTTACATTTGGCATCGGTGGAGCTGAAACGTGAACTCGTTAAGCTTTCGAGGAAACGGCAAGTTGAACGGCGTTTCTTTTTGTCGCTTTATATATCCACAATTTTATTCGAAATTAGGTGGCATTTAGGATTTTTTTATTCTTGACTATTTCAACCTCTGGCACCGAAAACCATGTAAGTGAGGCTTGAACTAGTACCATGAAACGATATGGGGCTGTAATGATCATGACTTTGAAGAGGAGTTATGGTCCTGGTCTGGCCCAATTATACTCGCCCAGGCCGCCACTGATTTGGAAGCTTTTTTTGTCGCTGCGTAATTGCGAGGATAAAGGGGACTATTTCTTTCGGTCTTGCCTGCGCAAAGCTTGATGTCGTAATTGTGGGATCGAAACAATTCACCTGACGACAGTCGAGCGTGATTCATGGATTGGACACGAGAACAGCGTGAGCACTCGACTT
Organism: Ixodes ricinus; assembly: GCA_037355805.1. Taxonomy (NCBI): domain Eukaryota; kingdom Metazoa; phylum Arthropoda; class Arachnida; order Ixodida; family Ixodidae; genus Ixodes; species Ixodes ricinus. The sequence goes on from JAZHYW010011955.1 coordinate 38,520, forward strand.
CGGCTCGTAACTTTCAATGCCTCCGCTGACACATCGTGCAATGGCTCGTGTCCAACCACTGCGATGGTGAGCATAGCCTGAACTATAACGGTGCCTGGAGCTGAGCACGCGTTTCTGCTTTGCCACCCCTGGCGCGTGGGTATGACTAACGTTGGCGGCATAGAATAGGCACCAGTCCACGTGACCGCTTGTTCTGGATTTCCAAGTTGAGGGGATGGACGATGCTCATATTTCTCGAATTGTAGTTGACGACTTCCATTTCCTTAAAAGAAAAACTAAGGCAAACTTATTCAGTTCTTAACGTTAGGGGGTGATTCTAAGTAGTATTCAGCGAAGGTAGAAATATCTGCAAAAAATGTTGATTTTGAGAAAATGTCATATTTACATCCACCAGCACCTAGAGTATTCCCAGAAATTGACATTAGTTTACACTGCAAATTTAATGTTTTTATATAATTGTGCGCTGGTTCATAATGATATTTTCCGGTCCACCGATGCTAAAGAGAATGTAGAGGTTGGAGCAATTCAAACGATATTTTTCTCCATTCCCTTTTTGGCAGAAATTTCATTATTCGAAAAACTATCGTTTTGTTATTACGTAACTTGAATTTATTGTTATGAGTTTTCTGGTTGTGAAAGTTTAAGGGAAGATAGCTATCAGCTTGTATTTTTTATTTTTGTCATTTATGCTCAAAAAGACAAAATATGAAATCTAGAAAAAAAACTGTATTTGAGTTTATGTGACTATTTTGTTATAAAAGATGGCATAATACAGAAATATAGCTTCATAGCTACCTGCTCTGAACTGTCCTAAAGCAATATAACTCACGAAAACGACAAATTTATAAGGAATTTCGAAACGATAGTTTTCTAACGAAGTCACACACTTCCATTTTTGGCCTTATTTCTATGTTGTTTGTACTTCACCCAGGTTACCGAAATTTGGCTCAAAATGTTCTCAACGTCAACGGACACAACCCCTGTAAATGTCATTTAAATCGAACAAACGGTTCATGCACTCACTTTTTTGGCTAGTGTCCTCCTTTAAGACTTTGGGAGAACCCAGGGATCATCGGTTCCATTCCCGTCCCCTTGCCGTGTCGATCTGGATGAGCGTCGTACCGGCGCGTGGTCGTGTGTCACTACTGCCTGATACAAGCTACACCCCATGCTAACAGTGGCACTGCAAGGACTCAATTTCTCGTACACAGTAAGGACAGCCACACGCCCATTCGGGGCGGACTAAAAACCCACCCTCTGAATAAACACTGAATAAATACTTAAGGCTATGGTACTTCTTCTGACCTTCCTGTTTCCTTTGATTTATAATTTATGCTTACCGTCGATATTCGTAGCTGCCAAGTTGTCTAGCTCGCAGGGATCCTGCTTGACGTCGAAGTAGTAGAGAGAAACATTGTCCGCAAAATTGTTCCGGGGGTTGTAATAAGAGCAGTTCACGGCCACCTCTTGACGCCAGTTGGGCCTAACCGGAACTTGCTGAACCTTGTAAAGTCCTTCAGAACTGCTCCGGTCCGAGAATTCGAGCATCATTTGGTCCAGACCGTCAACGGGTCGCGTGCCTCCTGGGACAGGCGTGCGCAGACTGTACAATCCGCCACTGGTGTTTCCAAGGATGACCTTGCGATTCTCAACAATCAACGCCGAATAATTATAAATTGGATCGATGTTCAGAAGAATCTCATGCCGCGGAGAGGCAAGGTTTTTGGAGAGGGCTTCCCACATATCCTTGCCGTCAATCGTCACCGAGTCTTGACAGGTTTCCTCCTGTACCAGGGAAAGATCAAGCAATGTCACGATTTCTGGGGCGCACGGTCGCGTGCTCATGACTTATAACAGAGGTGTTCTACGTAATTTTAGCCAAGCTTTAAAAAATATTTTGGTGTGTTTTAGAAACGCAAAAACCAAAGGAATAAGTATGTCCATTGTTTAAAGGAAGTCAGGCTAGTTTTTGTATTTTTTTCCAATGAGCAATAATTAAGATTATTTAATTAACTTTTGAAATATTCAAATTTGAGCAAAAGTTCCAATGACAAAGTTCTAGACTCTAGAGCGTCCTCAAAAACATCCAATTCAGTGGTTTCTATCGAGAAACCTCTAACACTGTTCGTTTTTCTGGGCTTCAAAAAAAGCACGCGAATAACAAAACAAAGACACGTGACTTGCGCTTGCGCGTCTTGTATTGCAGCGCTCTCAGCGGTGGCCTGAATAAACTAGGCCCGCATGCTGAATAAGAACACTGTTGACAGGACGCTGATGAGAAATCCGCGTTTTTTCGTGTTTTTTCTTCTTTCATAATTTGCACGCTTTTTTTAAAAGCCGTGAAAAACGAACCGTGTTAGAGGTTTATTGATAAAATTCACTGAATTGGATGTTTCTGAGGACGCCCTACAACTTTGTCGTTGAAACTTTTGCTCTAAATTCAATATTTCGAAAGTTTATAAATTGATCTTAATTGATTAGTTAATTGTGAAAAGTACAAAGAAATATCTTGACTTGCTCCAAATAATGAATAAAGTTATTTCTTTGGTTTTTGTCTTCCTAAAAATTTCCCAAAATACTTTTAAACCTTGGCGAAGTTTACGTAAAACACCCGATATAAAAGCTGAATTTTTTTTTTTTTTTTCGGGAGACGTTTTAGGAAGTATTTGTGGAGTAAGCTCAACAGGCCCATTTCAGTACCCTGATTGGAGCGTTTTTATGGACGTCCCCTAGCCTGGTTTACGGAGGGAGAGAGGGGAGGGTAGGAGGGCGAGAGGTTCAGGTCCCACATTTCAGTAAGTCACATGCTAGCCTTTAGGCGGCCCATATATTTTCTTAAGCGATAAACGTAAGAAACTTAGAGAATGGAAAACTCTTACCGCGTGAATCACTAGTGTGTTTCCATAAGCCTCCCCCCCCCCTTCCCTTGTAAACCAGGGGAGGTGCTGTTTATGAAAAGGGTCCAGTCAAAGTGTCGAAGTTGTCCTGTTCACTTACTCCACAAGCTTCTTCCAGGGGTGTCCGAACAAATAAAAGAAAACGTTTGCAGGAATATTTTTTCACATTTGTTCCTTTAATATCCACAAACAAAGAAAGGCGCATCCGAGAAAGTTAACTTTCGGTTTCGTGCTAACAAAATGCAATCCAAACGCAAAACTCTGACATATATATATATATTTTTTTTAAATCTTGGAGGACGTTTATGTTTAAGCGAACGGGACCCGATAGCGCGATAGCGTCATCGGGTCCCATTCGCATCGCCGTGTCATTCGCTTCTCATGATCTTCTTGACAGTGAGCAGGAAGTGCGGCGGCCATACCCTATTCAGTAGCGTCTCTGGCGCATAACCGAAGGGTCGTACAGTTCAAATCAACCTACAATTCGATTTTATTTTTTAAAGGCTAGTGAACTACTTTACGAAGTGAAATCATTCGAGACATGCGGCGACCTTTCATTCGCATTACATGTTTATGTGGTTTAATCACTTTCATTCCGCGCGTGACGCTACGTTTCACGTGAGCGTTCTGGGTTGTTTCAAATTCCCGCGCGAGGTCATATGGTTGCTGACGTCATGACCTGATCGACCAATCAAATTTTCCCGTCACGCCACCGGCATCTGCTTTTTCTACGACATGAGCTTCTTCACGATGTCGCGTTAAACACAAGTTGGGTGAAATGCGAACTTAAGCTAACTTGTTCGTTGTAGAACACCTCCTCGAACACCTAAAGCACTTTTTTTTTCTTATCTT
>JAZHYW010011957.1:0-82371 GCA_037355805.1 Ixodes ricinus
CTCGGTGAAACACTCGCACAAAGATTAATGCACTCACACACACGCACAAGATAAATAGCGCGTCGCATTGTTTGTTCTTTTGTTGCTTACACTGTGGGCTGAGGCAATCTTCTTTAGAGCCCACCAACGGCGCTGCGCCATCTGCTGTGCGAGCAGAAAAACACCAACGTAAATATGCCAAAATATTGACACACAGAAAAATTGAGCTTCAGCTTTTAGCCGAGCTTGAGAGTTTTAATTGCATATAAAGATTTTTTTTTTGTTTGTTTGCCAGTTTTTGGCTGCCCTCTTCCCAGTACTGTCCGACATATAAGTATTTGTATTCCTTTAAGTTTATGTCCTGTTTTACTTCGAATATTATTTTCCTAAGCATTTTGGAGACTGACCTCTTCGCACCTGTTAGTATTGTCAGTACGGTTTGGGAGTCCCAGGTTTGGTTCTTATATATTCCAGAGCCATTATAATTTAAACTCATCGTAAATAATTTACAATACCATGATGTTTGAATGTGAATGCGGTCGTATTAGCGCGTAGGGGTTTGAGATTTATAATAACATTTGTAAAGTATTTATATATGGCTAATTGTCCCATTTTTTTATTTTTTGCCGGGCAAACAAAAGTTTGTCAACCATATTGTTTATTTGGTGATCTGGCGTCTTCCAGCATATGAACTAATTTATTATTATTTATTAAAATATAAGAACGTAGTAGTAGAGCCATCGCCCTAAACTGTCAAGTTCTATTATGAATTCAACAAAATTCACAAAAGGAAAGTGCAATACGTGGCACTTATGCAGCGATGCTTAAGCCTCCCCAGCCATTGGGGTAAGGGATGAACAAACACGCTGCATATTCTATACAACCCGTTTAAAATTATAGGGCCCAAGTCGAGTCGCTCTCAGAAATAAGTATTTGTGAAGGAGTTGCATTACTTCTTAAAAGTAATTTTTAATTGTAATTATATTTTTACTTGTCGCCGTAGTAGTAATTGTAATTGTAGTTAAACCACTTCTTTTGATGCAAAGTAGTAGTTGTAATTGTAATCAAAATACAAATCTGAACGTAATTTGGCCTCATGTATGATGACCTGCAACGATTGCCCAATGCACTATAGACTCTTTATGGCAAACGCCACCATAGGTGGTGCTTCAGTCTTTGACGTCCTAGAGAACTTCCGGTTTATGAAAAAATGAACAAAGGCCACCTTACCCCCATTGCTTGAAATGCACATGAAACGTTTAAAAAGCAATTTTTCAGGTGAAGGCCAAAGGTACGATGGAATGGAGATCTATTTCAATGTTTCGAGTATTGTTGTAAACCAACGTGCCTCCTCCGAGATGTAATATTGTACAGCCGAAAGGCCCCTCGTGAAATCTCCAAATTTGCTGTCCGTGTGGCATTTATGCTTCCCAGCACTGGTAACGTAACCTAGCTCAATAGGCTTGCAAAGGTGGTGCGACCGGATGTCGCTTGGGACGCAAGCGGCAGTTCATGTTTGTAAACAGCAAAACGGTCTATACCAAATAATTGACAGAAGGAAAGTAAATGCACTGTACGAGAACGTTTTATATATGAAGAACTTCGTACGCTGCCGTTGCCGCGGCAACTTATGCAACCATAATCTTACGAAAAACGCATCCGGGGAGTGCCACGTGCTTCCCTACACACTAAACGAAAATATACCCAGATGGGAGTATAACGCTTGTCCTCTAGCGCATTCCCATCTGGGAGGTTTTTTATACTCTGCGGGTTGGGAGTTCGGAGTTGACTCCCATGCAGGCCAGAGTTTTTTGGGGGTGCAAGGGGGTAAGTACAGAACTCCCAGCAGTACGGGAGTCTGTTCGTGGATCAATGGGAGTATTTATTTACTTCCATCAAAGTGTTCCTAGGTAGACCCATGGGAGTATTCTTTCACATCCTTATGGGAGTTTTTACGTGGACTCACGGGAATATTCTTTTACATCCACCTGGGAGTCCTTACGTGGACCCACGGTAGTATTCTTTCACATCCATATGGGAGTTTTTACGTGCATTTATTGGACTATTTTTTCACATCCATTTGGGAGTTTTTACGTGCATTTATGGGACTATTTTTTCACATCCATATAGGAGTTTTTATGTGCACTTGTGGTACTATTCTTTCACATCCATATGGGAGTTTTTACGTGCATTTATGGGACTATTCTTTCACATCCATTTGAGAGTTTTTACGTGCATTTATGAGACTATTTTTTCACATTCATATGGGAGTTTTTATGTGCACTTGTGGGACCATTCTTTCACATCCATATGGGAGTTTTTACGTGCATTTATGGGACTATTCTTTCACATCCATTTGGGAGTTACTACGTGGGCCCACGGGAGTCTTCTTTCACAACCTCCTGGGAGTTATGTGTACCTACGGGAGTATTCCTTCGCATCCACCTAGAAGTTTTAACGGTGATTTCTGAGAGTATTTTCTTGCTGCCTTTAAGGGGTTTCTTCAAAGTCAGGAAGTGTGAAGGGAAAGGCATAAACAGGTAGCATCATGCACGAAATAAAATTTATTTCACACATTATGTACATTTCTTGCACACGTCGTGGCAAGAGCTCATTTTGCCTTGGGCACAAACTGGCTTATACCCTGTCAGACGGTCATTTAAATGGCCTTCAGAGCAAACTCCTTAAAATATCTGCGAACATGCGAACACTGAAGGGCACAGGCAGAGCCGAGGTCGTGAGCTGATTCATCAATTCTTTGAAGGAGTTCATTTTGAAGGCCATTTAAATGCCCGTCTGACAGGGGTATTTATTACAGTGTAGGGTACGCTAAGCTAACTGTGGTACACAAGCCTTGATCACTCTGTAGAAATTGACCAATTCCAGTACCTTCACCCGCGGCTTCATGTAGCAGTCCCCAAAACCATGCTCAATGAAAGTCAGCATCTTATGTTCCTTCTTCGCATACTGGATGTAGAAAATCCGGTAGGCGGCAATGAGATACGCTGCACCCTGATAGAGCCATACCATAAGTTCACAGGTTTTCCTTAATCAGTCCTAAAATATTGAAATAAATTATTTCAAGCTTTACAGAATTTGATAAGACATAATATGATAGTCAGATTTTTCACCTCAACTTATTTATTTTAAACAACCTGACTGCTCCTTCTTAGACGTCGCAGCTTGCTCGTAACACCCTGACTGCTCCTTCTGAGATGTCGCAGCTTGCTCATTATCCGTGGTAGCGGCAGATGCAATTACTCTTCCTGCAATCAGTCCTCTGTTGGCCATTCTCTTCCCTGCATAGTGCTGGAAGGGACCTGTAACCAAAAAAGCACAAGCGTTTAAGTTAAATGTACTGACCATCAACAGACCAGATGTTTCCGACAACATCGTATGAACCTTGCAAACCAGGCGGGGAGTGGACTTTTCTCAAAGTGAATTGAAGACAGTTTCTTCAAAGCAATACCAATACTACCTATATTGAAAATATGGTAAAAGGGCAAAATGTTTTTAAAGCGATACTGCAACGAAATTGTAGTGCCCATTTTATTGTCTAAATGTCAACCACGTTCTGGCCATACCATGCCATGGAGACACCAATTTTTTGCTCAAAATACACGAAAACTTTATTTAAAACTAATGTCTCAGCAGATCTCCCGATATGCATCGCGTTTGTGTCGTCTTCAGTCAAGGCTACAGGGAGGCTGGCTTGGCTGTGAAGCTCCACACACCCTATGGCGTCAATCTTTCATGAGTCTTGATTGTTTCAAAAAGCAACATGTCCTCTATACTCTGTTTCATTATGGTAAGTTACAGCTCAAGAAGATAGGGCGAGGGAAGGAAGGCCGGGGAGGAGGAAGCAGACAAAATGATGGAGAGGAGGAAGTTCCCCCTCTCCTCTCTAGCATTCCATCTGCTTCCTCCTCTCCTCTCCAGCATTGCGTCTGCTTCCTCTTCCCCGGCCTTCCTTTCCCTCGCCTTACCTTCTTGAGTTGTAACAGACTATAGTTACGTGGAGTACAGACGAAGGCAACGCCAGACGAGGGGAGAGAGCCCAAGCACTAGGAAGGCTGGGGAGGAGAGAAATCTACTCTCCTTCTCTAGTGTTCACTAGTGCTCTCCCATTCTCCCCTCGCCCTCTTCTTCTGTCCCGCCTTCCTAGTACTTGCCCTTTTTTTTTGCCTGGCATTGCTTCGCCTACACTGCACACAATTAGTGACGCGGACTATTAGCAATGTGCGCGACCAAAGGCGAAACTGTGGTTGAGGTTTGCGATTCGCCGAACCATAGCTTCCTGTATACTGATAATGCTTACCCAATCGCCGGCTAACAGGGAGGGAAATCCTGTCAATTACAGGGAGGTAGAGGCAAATATTGGCAATCAGGACAAGGCAAATTTTGTTTGTGACGTCACGGACGGAAACCAAGAAAGGGCGCCACCGAAACATCTCGGAGCTAATAGAAGTGGAGCATAAACAGCCCTGATGACTGCCCGGTCCAGTTCTCTAGCTGTGCAAGGGCCACTAGTTCTCTCACTCAAACTGTGCTTTCAGCTCTTCATTCTGGTACTTGGGCCACAAGTTGTGCTAGCAGGCTTGCAGCACCAGCTGAAGGAGTTGAAGGCCCACTTCTGAAAATACAAAGCATAAGGGAAGCCATCACTTAGAACAACAAAAAAGAATACAATCATACAAATAATTAGAGTAGAGCTTTGAAGATTCATCTCAACCACCCAGGTATTGTGAAGATAGATGGACCTTGCAGCACAGTAAGCCTCAGTCAAATTGCAGGCACCTCGGTCTGGTTTACAAGCTGATAACTCAGGATCAGAGGACAAAAACTTGCAACAAAGCCAAGTTACAATTAGTGACCAATAAGGCAATCACCTCTAAATATTTAGAATGCATTGACAAAGAAGATGAGCACGACCATAACAACCTGCTTGACCAACAATACCAAGTTAAGTGTCTGTCAACCAACCAATGCTCTTATGCCCTTGATTCGCAACAGCAAAGCGGCGTGCTGTATCTTGGTCAAGTTAAGCGGCACTCGAAGGCATACGCTACAGTGCGAGTCAATGGAGCGAGCGCGGGCAGCCGAATCACAGCGCACTCGGCTCTCGCGTCGAGATTGTTGATTTGTTCAACAATGGTGTTCATAAACGGCTTCTCTCGACTGCACGCAGGTCAAATAAATCAAAATGAACAGCTAACAGCGTGATAGAAATCGGTAGCAACAATTCACTCGGGAAACGACGCGCGAAGCAGCGTGTTGTCCGTCAGCACCCCCGTCGAAAAAGGCGAAATAAAGACACAAATACAATATATATACAAGAAATATTGCGCGCAGAAGGGAATAGAAACACTTAGAAGCAATACAAAATACACTGGAATAGATAAAAATAGGTAATAGAATCGAAAAACAGAGAATTAAGAGGAAACAAGCGACAAGGCAATGCAATCTCAAGGCAGAGCGGCCAGGCGAGGGACAGTCTCTCCCACAATTCGTCGCGCGCGGGCCGGGGCGCTTGGGAAAATTGCAAATCGTCTATTCTGACCATCGGGTCCTTCCAAGACGGTTCGAAAGCAGGATACACAAATTGAAATCATCCGCATACTTAAGTACTGAGTAAATGCATGCTCGTTTACCATCTTGGGGCAGTCTCGGGCTGTAAGGGCAGATGGGGAAGACCCTGACAGGACCGTGACACAGCTGGCCACACCAAGAGTATCAAGTTGCTGAAAGAGAAGCAAGACGTGTGCACATTAACACATGTCAAGCAAAACATTAAGGTGTTTTACAATAATGTACGCAATTTTAGCCTATGCTAGCACTAATTTTGGCACTTGCATTAGCGCACGCTGTGCCAGAGTGTTTCAGAATAACGTTTCTCCACCGCAACGAAAAAGCCTAAGCACCTCGTGCTTGCAACGCCACAAAGGAACAGCAACACTTTTTTTTTTTGCACACGAAATCCTGTAACTTGAGGAAAAACAAGTTTCTTGGTTCAAAGTAACATTTTAGATTCATTTAAATATGAGAATGCAACGTAAGCGGTCGACTGGTAATGTCCACTTGCGTAGCCTAGGCAAGGGAGGTCTCATGTACTGACCTTCGCACACTGTACCTTCGCCGAGAAACGTTTGTGCGTCGCAAGCAGCAAGTTGCCGGCAATCATTGCCCACCTTGCTGGGTCCTCTTAATTTAAACGTTTCTGATGTGCACCTCCTATAGGAATGCAATGTCATCCTGCGTGGTAGATCGCAGTCGAGATGATGTGGTGAGGGTCTAGGACAACTCGTCGACGGTCAACTCGTCGGCGGTTCATTCGTCCAATAGGCCGATTCGTCATAGGGCAATTCGTCGCAGGAACACTCGTCGCAGAGGCTAACTGGACGCCGCTTTTTACAAGCCAAAATATTTTTTTTCCTGACATTTTAAAACAAATACTGCGCTATAGTAATCCCTAAAATCCTGCAGGGTAATTGACCCCTAGTGTGCCCTTTCTTGTTGAAAATAACAACTTGTCACTTTCAAGGTGCAGTGCGTAAATTGTTTTTTTGGGGGTGCGTGAGGGGGGGGGGAAGACGTGGCCGAGGTGGCTGGGATGGTCATGACCAGGGGACGGAGGGCTAAAGCCCCATAACCCTCCTCCCTGGCTACGCCAATGCAGTGAGGGACGGTCACTACGTCGCGCAAGTAACACTGGGGCACGTATTAACCTACCCTGTCCACCCGTTGCCGCTTCGCTGCAACAGTCTGCGACATCCTGTTATAAAAAGTAATAAAGGAAATTAACAAAAGGACAATACCGAGATGACACATTTTTCAAATTGTCTCAAGGTTCTTTCCTGTCTTCGCCCTCTCAAGATTTTTTATTTTTTTATTCAGTCTTGTGGCCTAACGAGGGCACTGCGCTCAGTCCAGACATAGAGTAACTGTATAGGCTCTGCATGCAGAGCCAGAGTATCGCATTTCTTTTCCTTCTGCCGCCAACTCCGTATTGGCGGAGAAGCCGGTCAAGAGGTCACGTGCACCGAGCTGAAATCCGACCTTCGTGCGGGAAAGCGACCTTCCCGGCGTCGAGTTTCGGGCGGATCATGTTTCTCACTTTGCGTTTGCGAAATATACATCCTACGCTAAAATAGAACGAACTTGAAGGTTCCTTGACCATTCAACATTATGTGTAGCCACTGGATACAGTATAATCGCTTTGTTTTATAACGTGAGCGGTGTTTTAAAAATGCTTTCAAAGGCTGGAAAGGAGACGACACGGATGACGATCGCGTAGCTCCCGCATCCGGGGCTCTTGCAGAAGCAACAATAGCTTCCCGCAGTGCAGCCTTGTATCCAACATGGCCACCCTGGAAGCCCCATTGCAGTACTCTGGTCAGCAAGGCGGAGCATATACAGTTACCCTATCCAGACAAATAAAAATTTAGGTCAAAAGGTAAGAAACCACAAAATTTGAACTCGAACTGTCATTTATCCCATTAGAGGAATCGCCCTTCGACAGAACGTCTCTTTCGACTAGTTGCCCTTCGACGAATTACCCTAATACGAATTGGCCTATTTGACAAATTGACCATCGATGAGCTGGCTGTCGACCAGTTGGCTTTCGACGAGTTGGCCGGATCCCATGTGGTGAACGTCGCACTCACGATGTCTGCCGGAGCCGCAATCCCGGGAACCGCCATTTTTTACCTGTGCCTCGTCTTGGCTTTAGCCAACTTCTCATCACGAATCCTCCTCAAAGCAACACAGACTCTTTGCGAACGCATGCAATTCCTAAAAAATAGCGTACGCAAAGTGCAAAGTGTGGTTAGCGTTCGGCGCATGCGCAGTGGCGACGAGGCTCTTCTTTGCGTACGCAAAGCTTTAGCGTGCGCATTGTAAAACTGCCTAATAGCTACGTTGACATGAATGCGACTTAGTTGCATTGGCTCCAGTTGTTGCATCGAATGCACTCATATAAATGGCATAATGCACTAAGGAAGTGCATCGCATTCAAACCGCTAGACCTAGCAACCCAAGTAAAAGAAGGTCGCATCGCATCTTCATATGGGGAGGATTATGGGAAGGAGCTCCTGCAGGAGACAATGCTGAGAACAGGCAAGTAGCAGAAACAACAATCCTGGCTACGTGCCTGCGCTGCAGTGAAAGAAATTTATGGGGGTCAGCGTGCTGAACGACAAAAACGACCTCCTTTCGTCCGCCACTTTGCCTGACAAGCGCACCCCCTATAGTTCGCTGGAGTCGCGAATAGCTGAGCTGCTCGGTGAGGGCGGCCCCCGCTATGGCCTTGCGCATCGGAGGTAGTTCCTAGGGTAAGTTGTAAGCAGGAACGGCGTCAAGAGCTCCAAGTGCTGGTACCGCAGAAAAAGTAGCTCCTACCTCAGCGCTGCTCCTGCTTGCACCGGAACCTCTCGTCCTTGTGGTCCAACCATGATAGAAGTAGCGGTAGTGTCTTGAAACCAGTTGGAAACAATCTTGCTCACCATGGCGTGTGCAGTATTGTTCCCTCTGTTCTAGAATGGCGAGGCCCAGAACTCTCAGTGCTTTCTTGCACCCTGTAACTTCTTGCAGAGCATTAAAGACAGTGGTTAAGATATTCATGCTCATCAGAAAGGGCTCCCTCCACATGCGAAACACAGGCCAGATAATGTGATTACAAAGTTCGGCTCGCGCCAGAAACGCAGGTTTAACTTTGAGATGTGACAAAACATGGTGCCATCTTAGCGTAGGACTTGATGTGCATTAGCATGAATATTGGCACATCGGCTTAGTTCTGAGAATAATTAAAGTCGACGCACTCAAGTCGCATTTATGTAAACGTGGCAAACCTGGACGAGATAAACGGGAATTGAAGGTAACAATACTAGGCAGGAGACTGCGGGAGAGGGGAAATGAGACAGAGTGGGGACATCAGAATGCCGAGCTTTGGTTGGAATGATTCGTGAGTAGATCTAAACCTAGCTGCCTTTGTCTTCATTGCACTCGCCAAACAAGTTAGAACGCGGAACACCAGCATCTGGCGTTTTGCTCTTGCATCAGCATGTGTTCGACACATGTAGTGCAGACCAAAGCACCTGGCGTTAGGTCAACCCACTAATCATTCCAACCAGAGCTCAGCGTCCTGACGTGCTCGTACACTCTTGTCTCTTCCTCTCTCTCAGTTGCTTGGCGCATTTGACATACTGAAACCCGTGACAGGTAAAGGATAAACAGCAAATCGCCCCAGGCCACAAGTATACTATACTTCGTTTCAGCTTGGGTCCAGACGCAGCCGATGCTACAAGCGCGAGCTCCGGGCTTCCAGCGTCCCTGCCAAGCACGCGCGCTCGTGCAATGCAAGCACTATTCAGGGCCACACGCTCGCGCTCGTAGCATCGGCTGCGTCTGGACCCAAGCTGAAACGAAGTATAGTAGCCCCTTCTCTTGGCAAATAGCACGCGCTCGCCGGGCGGATTCTTGCGCCGCTCGTAAATCTGGAGCCCGTACAGCGCTCGCCGAGCGGCCGCGTTTTCAAGTGCGCGCCCGGAGCAGTAGAGGGCCTCTGAAAACGCTCCAACCGATCCGCGGGAAACTGGCGAAGCGCGTCGAGCGAGCCGCATAAGTTCTCTGCGCTGCTTTTTCGGAGGAGTTTAATCTGAAGTCACTCGCAACATTTCAGTTTCAATATTTGTGTTGGCGATGTTGTGGCAGTCACGAAAGTGGTTGTGCCAGTGCCACTTCGCAGTAGACAGTTACGTGGATATCTCAGGAATGCGGTGCTGTTACAAGCGCCGTTACGAGCATCGAAAGTAGGCGATGCGATACAAGGCGGTGCCGTCGCTCAAACACGAAGACGAGTCCGAGTGCGAAACAAGCGCTCGCTATTTGCCAGGAAAAGGGGCGATAGGTTAAAGCATAACTCAGCAAGCCCACGGCAACAGTGGAACACTTCCGTTCTGAACAAAGAAAACAGTTGTGCTTACCGGCCGTTTCAACTTTCCGTAGCCCTCCCGCTGCCAGCGAACGGTCACTGACTAGACGCGGCGTCTCCCAGATACCGTTTGACACTCTTGAACAAAGTACTAGTAAGAACAGTAAGAAACATTCGCAATTGAGGTTGTTAAAAGTAAAAAATGAGCGCGAACGTCAGAGCAACAACCGACGGCTCCGACGAGCGCAAAGCTATGGACGCCCGTGACAAGAAATGAACGGGGAGGTTTTTGGTAACTAGCGCCACCTGCCCTATGCACCCTGTTTCGGTTTCGGTTTCAAAACCGAAAAGAGAAAATCGCTTTATCGGATACAAATATTACTTAAAAACCACTAGAATCATCAGGAACCTTAATTTGAAAGGTACATTGGAGATAATTCTGTCTCGTTTTGGTACAAAATCGCTCTTTATTTTTTTTTGTTGCAAATGATGCCGTAATTTTGAACATAATTATTTTTGCACGTGATTAAATATAAAGATGGGCGACTTTAATTCACAGTATGATTTAAGTTGTTTGTGTGCCTAAATTTTGTTACTTTGCCTGTTGATATTTGACAAACATTTTACGCCATATCGAAATAAAAGGGCACGGCGAGATTGATGCGTTTTCCACCCATCGCAGATAACACGCCAGCTCGTTGTCCTTCTTGAGCATTGCACGGCGATCCGGTAAGCGAACAGTTCGAAAGCAGTCTGCCAGTGCCGTAGCCAGGAAATGTTTTCATGAAATGTTTTCCTTTGCTGAAACCATTCAAAAATAAAATAAAAATTATTCAGGAAAGAAGAAAAGAAATTGCATAAACACACTTTTAGTTACTATTTTTTCTGTTTCTCAGGAGACAAAAATTCAACCTTTTTTATCTCGTTCTTCCGATCTTTAAAGAGGGGAACTTTAATGTGGAACAACGAAAAGACGCAATCACAAAATATAATAATGGGCTTTGAACAAAAAAAAAAAAAAGTCCAGACAGGCTCGCAAAATATTCCGGTGCGTTCACTTCTCTGCGGAACACTCGGATATCCAATGACTGAAAACCACGACAGAGTGCCAAAGAATAGCGAAGTTTAGAATACGATTAAACATAAAAACTGCAATGCGCACCGGGGCAACGAGCAATGAGCAGGAACTATGAGCGTGACGCTCATTGTTCCTGCGCACACTCTTCAGAAATGATCGTGCTATGGTCATGTTTCGGGTTCTTTCCGTTCTTCGTTGTCGTTTTACGACAAAGTGGCAGAGAGAAGTAGCCGTTTCTGTCGTTTTGTGGGGTCTAAACATTTAGTGGAAGCCGCCGTCGGTCGATAGAAAGAAGCGAGAGGACCCTTTCGGGGCTGTCTTGGACGTTCCCGTGAATGTTCAGAAGCGCAACCCCTATACTCCGTTCACCCTTAGCTGAGACTAACAGCTCCGTCTTCAGCGCGAGCTTTCTGCCCTTGCTGACACAAGCCTGAACGCGAAGGCGCGCGCAAACAAAGCCCAGCGGCAGCCAGCGAGCTCGCGCTGAAGGCGGAGCTTCTGGTCTGAGCTTAGAACGGAGTAGCAAGCGCTCCTGGGACGTTGAAGCTCTCAGGCACGTCTCAGGTATTGCTTCCGTCTTCGGAGTCTCGAGAACGAACGTTCCGCCTCAGCGGTGCTAACGGGCATGGTGGCCAGGATTTGCAGCAGGCGGTTTACATTAGAGTACAAGACCTGGGGACCAAGGCAAGTTGTCTCTACCGCCGAGACGCGCTAAGCGGTGCGGTCCCTTCACATATGTGTCCAAACCAGAACTTCCTCAGACAGTTTGTTTAATGAAGCGAATGCTCCGCACAGACTGGTGATTTGCCCAAAACCGAGGATTGCGACATTGAAACCGACGTCGCATGGCCATGACATCGCTCTCGCATAGGGCGGACGATGCTGCCTGACGTGAATGTGCCGACTCTGTTGGAGACGTTGATGGCACGCTTGAAGTTGTAGGTCAATAATTATTCTTGAAAAAAAGCGTTAAGCGAAAGCTTTGGCTATTGAACTGATTTTTGAGAGTCTATATACGTAAAGGAACTTTCACGACTCACGTGTTGAACGCAAGATTATAGACATCACCCACTGCAGCGATTAAAGAAGTAAACTATACTTCGTTTCAGCTTCCGTCCGAGCGCAGCCAAAGCTACGTGTGGCCGCGCGCAATCTCGCCTGCACTTTTGTATCACTCCGCTGCACCGCTGGTCGTCCGCGCCGCCCGCGCTCGCCAAGTATTTCGTCTGCTACGGGTGTATCAACGGTATCGTCTGCTACAGGTTTAAAAAGTGCCCTTTCACGTTCTGAAATTTAGTCCCAGGGGATGTCAGTACGTAGGCTGGCCGCTGGCGTCTGTGTCCGAGCTTTCCACCTGTTCGGCATTTCGGCATAGGTTCGAGATGTTTGTTTGTTTCTTTATTTAACTCTGGAGAGTTGGGTCACTGTGAATCAGGCGTTACGCCCATACCGAAAGGTTTACAGTGCCTCTTAAGCAAAGAGGGAAGGAAATTAAATATACAAAACAAGGGGGGGGGGGGGAGTCACCGGCTGCATAAATGCCCGATGACCCGGCCGTTGATGTTTCCTTGTATTGTCTGGATATACCAGGACTCGAGGTGCAGTCCTTTCCACCAGCTTCTCGGCGTTCAATGTGATCGGCAGGTAAAGGGTTGCCCTGATTTCGTCACGTATCAGTGAATTGTAGTCGCCCGGACGCTTTTCTTGTTTACAACGCATGCATTCGCGGTACGACGCGGCTGGAGTCTCCTGCCGAATTTGAAAGTAGGCATTTATCACGACCTCTCCGCCTGACGCCCAAACGTGCCTTTGCGAAAGGACGTTTTGAAGCGGCTCGGTTGACTCGGTGAGGAAAGCAGCGAAGCACATGATTCGGCAATTACGGAAACAAAATCACAAAAAAAAACAAGCGCTGCAGCCGTGTTGCCAGCGGATGTACGTGTTTTCACCAAACCACAGGCATTTACATATAAAAATAAAAACATAAACTTCAGATATTTAATTCCTTTAGTTGCAAATCATTCTCAACAGTACATATCTGGAATATTGTGCAATGTTCCCGTACAAAACAGTTATTTAAAAAACAAATTATTTTTGCGGACTACTTTGTGGTGCGTAGGGACGCTCTTCTCGAAGTTGCGAACCGTCCCTCAGCCTTCGGCTGCGCTCGGACGGAAGCTGAAACGAAGTATAGGTACGCTTTGAAACCAAAGAATTATGAGCATTCCAAAGTGGCTTCGACGGTGCATATGCTGCCGCTTTTCGCTCCCGATTCTTTTTTTTTTTTACATTTTGGTTGGCGTATTACTGAAACTAAAGGAGTACAGGCGAGTAACCCCAAAAACAAAGAAAAAACGGGACGAAAAAAAAAAAAGAAAGCTAAGCTGTTTGTCATTTTGTCGTCCGGTTTGTAGGGTTGTAGGGTTTGCAAAGTCAGAGTATTGCTATTTTGAAATTTTGTTTCGCTGCCCTGGTAGTGGCGTGGAGTCCTTGAGACTCAAAGAGTAGGGGAACTTTAGTCAAGCCGCCTGCCTTTTCCGAGGCGAGGCCAGCGTCCTTCGAGGTCAGGATTTCGCGGCTTATGTGACGTCAGGAGCGGAGTCATTCGCACCTGCGAGCCTGAAGAAAGGCTTTGGTTGCTAATAACACTGTCGAGTTCGGCGAGAGCTCTTCGGAAAGCCGGAGCCGGACTTGTAGTTCTCACGCTCACGCAGTCCACGGACAGTGTTGCCTTCTTCGTTTTGCTTTGGAATGTTGTGGGTCCGGCCCCTCGCCGTAGTGGGTTGTCGAACAGAAAAAGAAGCACACACAAAACAAGAAAAAAAAAACTGGCAATGGAAAAGGGAAAGAGGAAAATCATGAAATTTCGGGGGTGTTTCGACCCTTGAACACGCACTGGCTACGCCACTGTCTGCTTTACCACCGCGGCTAGCGCGCTCCGACGAGCTGCCACTTTGCGCATGCGCGTCTTCGTGGCAACCGCGTCGTCTTTACACACGTACCGTATGTCGGCTTCCCAGTTGGTACCTTTTCGTTCTCGTGGTTTGGACACGCTTCAAAACAACGATTCGGGGCAGTGGTTAGCAGTTCGAAAACAAACAAATGTTGGGGATAACGAGTGCAGACCAGCATTTATTTTCTCCAAAATCTCACACAAATGTGACAAAACACAAATCACACTATCGCGTTTGTCGAAGCTAGCTGCTTGGCAGATTTGCCGGAGTCGTGCCAGGCGACTCTGGTGATTCCGCCGGAATGCTTCGATGAAATCGATATTCCACAGCGACCTCATTCTGACAGGAGGCCAGTCTGTTATCATCATAGTAGGCTTTCACCACGCCGATTCAAGAAACTGACATCGAAGAGAGCGGACGAAGCCTAATTACGCAATGTACGCGTTTGAAATTGTAGCGCACTTCACAGAAACTTTACGAACAATGCAAAATTCAGTCCCACTTTCATCGCGTACCGCTACTATCGTTTACCTAGCCGAGACACTCCAGATAAAAATTTCTGGCCGGCAAATGGTTCAAATGTTTCACTGGGTCCACCGTTCTCGTACATTCGATGACGCTTGTTTCGATCGGAACGGCGGCCAATGCGAACGACTAGCACATAATAAAATATAGCACACACATTAGGTCATACTTAATTCTAATAAACTCTACCTTTGGCGCGTCATGGAGCTTCCCGCTTTTGCCGGCACCTCACCAACCACCACCGGCTGTTAGGCCTATGGGCCCGAGCTCGTTAGAGATAGGCCTAACGGCGGTAGCACATCCTCGGAGCAGTCCACGTCCACGCGCACAATCGCCCAGTCGAGCGCACGAACGTTAAATATGCACACCAGCACGGGAAAACGTGGACAGCAGACGACACACGGCAAGAACGGCAGGTTCAGATCGCAGAAATGAGCACCTCGAGCACCACACTGGCCCCAGCTGCCCCGAATTCACGAATGGGGCGCTCGCGCGTGGGCTTCTGGGTAGTCACCGCCATCGGGCAGCGCTCTCCGCGCTCGTCGACAACGCGAATAGAGCATTCTTGGCGGCGTCATGCAGTGTTCGCGCTCGTCACTACGAGTGCACAAAAATTGAGAAAGCTGCCACGCGCCACCGACCTGTACGCACCCGAACTCGAGTAAACCAAGAAAACACAACCTACGTATCCATCCGTGGATCGCGCCGTGTTTATTTACTTTTTCCTGCTGTGGCTTGGAATCGGGCAGAAATCTGGCCCCGCCAGGTACGGACGCAGGTATTTCCAGAGAGGAGGAAGGGGGGGGGGGGGGGGTCAGCGTATCAGATGTTTTTTTAGAACACCCCTCACCCCCCCCCCCCCTTTTTTTGTTTCCCAGCCCTAAATTTTTACGCATGCACAAATCAAGAGGGGATCAGAACATCCGGACAGACCCCCCCCCCCCACGCACACACACACCCCTTAATCCGCCACTGGGCCCCGCCAACGGCTCGCTTATCCTTTTGAGATTACGTGAAAGCTTTTTCGAGAGGTCGTTGGCTGTGTTTTTCGTGAAAACCCAGGGAGATGCAGACGAGCGTTTTTCGGCCCTGTTCAGACGTCGAATCCATTTCACGAAACTCGTTTCGCGAGTCAAGATGCGCCAGAAAAATGCATCGTGTGAAAGGGCCTTAAAACAACACACAATGGTTGCACTACACTTGCGTCTGCCCGAAAAGAACTGGATTGTCTTCTGCTTCCCCATAGTACCCTCAACCTTTAGGTATTCGCAGATTGAGCGAAAAGTTCGTATTTTGTGATTGGTTTTTCACTGATGTAATATTTGGTGTTCGCCGGCGTCGGAATTTCTGACAAAAACCATCCCCAAAACGCTTTGGACCCATTATAACGTCCTCTCCCACGACGGGAAACCCGTTGGTGCAAGAGCCGGGACTGGGCGGGACGGGGGAAACGTCGGCTGCGTCAATGGCGGCCGATCTCCCGCAGACGGGTGGACGGATGGGAGTATTTTCAACTCCAATTTCGTCTTGCGGCGTGTTGACGCACAAGAACTCCAGTTTAAAATGGGAGTCAAATCAGGTGATGTCGCTTTTATACCCCGTCCCTTAGCAACCAGAGTAAAGTGGTGGTTTCTAGTTTCTATACTCCCATGTGCGGGAGTGAATGCTTTAGGCTTGGGAGTTTAATCGGCATCCGATTCTTTAAAACTCCCATCCGGGCTACTTCTCGTTTACAGTGTAGTAACAAATCTTATATGTATAACAAATGCATTGGTCTAATAAACGTAGATAATCAGATGAGATCATATGAAAGCATACAATAACCTTATAAAAACAGATTACATCAATATAAGGCCATATTAGAAGTAATAAGACACCTCTGCTCACTTTCGTATAAATTTTTATATATCCTTATATTAAGCTTTTATGTTCTTATAAGATTCTTGCATGCTCTTATAAAATCTTATTCTATTCTATACGTTTATTGGACAAATAAATGTTTTATACATATAAGCTTTTTCACTAAGTTTCGCATTGTTAGCGGGGGTAGTGACGGCACTCCGCACTTCGTACTCTGCCATTGCCGTAGCACCTACGCAACCGCAATTTTTACCGCGAAACGCATGCGATGAGCGCTACGTGCTTATCATCTATCACGTGGTTTTGACACCTTTTTTTGCTTTTCTTAATAAAACAATTGTAAAAACCAGATTATAAGAGAAAAGGCCTCGCGGGAACGGTCACAAGGCGCGCGATGGTATTCTGTCGACTACTGTTCTGTCGGCGGACACGAAAACACCCGACCAACTACTGATATACAGCTTCACTGTAATTATAAACACCTTGGCGAATTCCTGAAACTTGGGTTCGTGCAGCGAATTTCGCCGTTTGAGTGACGAGCATCATTTTCTTCACATCTGTATGAATTGATGCGTACGTCAAAAACTGCACATTAAGCTCCTCATTCTTGAAGCACCACATCAGAAGGTTTATAATTGATGCGCGCAAGCAAAGTTTGCTGCATCATAACTAGCGTATTTAAACAACCCACAATACGTCTTCAGGTGTCTTCTGCTTCGAACGTCTTCCAATGTTCCATTTTCTGTGTTAGGTTCCTTATAAACTTTTTCGGCTCGGGCTTTTTACCTTTATAAAATGTGTGAGTTCACCCAAGCATTTGCCCTGGCTTTAAAATTTAACTTCAGTCTCAATGTACCATGTAATTAAAGTGATCGATTTCTTTGTATATTCGTAAAAAACATATTATGAATGCGAACTTCGAAGCGTAAGAAGCTCTCCAATTTGTGTAAGCATAAAAAGCAGGTAGAAGGATTGATTTCTACAGAATCCTACAAACACCCCCTTAGTCTCACGGACCAACATTCCTTCATAATTTCCTAGTCAAAATACGCAACTTCATGGTATATGCCTCCCATACCTGAAAACCTAAAAATAAAAATTTACCAAGCCCCAAGAATGAGATTTATGTTTAAACCCCTGAGTTGCACTACCCAGCAGCCGTGTCCACTGATGGCAGCATGAACTAGATATAAAATAATGAGTCAACGTGTCAGTAGAAACAAAGACATTCCAAATTTATTTAACAATTTTAAAAATGCAGAACACGCGCGTAAGAATTCAATTTCCGGGATAGAACGTATTCCTTGGCCTAATGAACAAATGTACTAAAACTTTATGTTTCATAGTAATAAGGTGGTGAACTCGGCCAGTTGGTTGTCGATATACTTCATGGGAAAAACAGCTCAGAAAACAAGGACTACGAAGAGGAACATACACAACATGTCTTTGAGTGCGTCATTTAATAGACCGAACGCACTAAGCGTTCCACGCATACGTAACGCCGTCATAACTGAAGTTCAGAAGATGCCCGTACGAGATTTTCAGATCGGAGCGGTTCCACTTCGGATCCGCGCGGTTCTAAACTTGTGGGCAGTTCAGATCGCGCGAATCCGATCTGGTACCGCGCGCTTCTGAGTGTAACCAGTCGGATTCATCGAGATGGAACGCACTGGAACCGCACGGTGATGGGTGGATTCGATCCATTTCTTTGGTTCCACTCCCAGCCTGCGGGCGCTCACATCCGTGACTGGAGGAGGGGAAAGGGGGGGTGGGGGAGGCTCGGCGGGAAATTTTAGCGGTCTCTCGCAGGTCACGTGTCACGGACAGGCGCATCCGCTACGCAGGCGCTGCATGCGGGCGTTCTCTGAGCGCGCTCCTCGCTTTGTCTGTTGCAGTCGGCGGCAGCGCTCCCCGAGAGTTTAGGTTCTTCGCTCTCGTCAGACTATCGGCCGCCACTCGCCCGGCGACGACGTTCGCGTTCCGAGCGGACGGATACTGACACGCCCATTCTTGCCCTGGATGGATACCCACTGACCTTGACTTTCGGTCTTCATATAGTATGAAGCTGGTGACCCATTGCACTTTGACTCGGCATCTGGATGCGCTTGGCGCTCGTGTGCTTGGTGATAATACTTGGACAACTCGGATACCGCTTGCCCGCCGGAAATTTACGATGCGCTCAACGCTGGATACTGTGCCTGTGCGTGCTGTGTGTGCTTCTGTGCACCGTGTTTGGTGACGACGCCTGGACAACCGTGTGCGCCTCCGGAATTCCCGCTGCGCTCATCACTGGACTCTTCAAAAGTATTTCGCGCGATGCCCTTAGCCGTTACAAGCGAGAAATGGTCGCGATTTCAGACCCAGGCTCTTCCGCCTGGGTCTGAAATCGCGAAGATCTCGCTTGTAACGGCTAAGGGCATCGCACGAAATACTTTCGTAGGGTCCAGTGGCGAGCGCAGCGAAAATTCCGGCGCCTCACAACCTGGGTTTGAAATTGGGGCACCAGTTTGTATCCCGTCTGGAACTGCGCGGTTCCAGGCTGGATACAAACTGTTGCCCGGAATTTTGGGTTCAGGTGGAACCGGCATCTTTCATTCCGCCCTGTATCTGACATTTTCGTACGGGTGTAGGCACCCAGGTGCACGAGAGCGCTCGTGCCGTACTGTGCTCTGCTCGCGCCGATTTTCAGAAGGGTTACCGCGAGTGCTGAAAAACTACACTTCCCACGATGCATGGCGACAGTGGTGGCGTACTTGAACTAGGTAATGAGATTTGTTTATTGTTCAAAACGCGGAAGCCAATAGTGAAAAATTATAATACGAAAGAGATTCGTCCAGGGCCCTGATTGGCCTATTTGAACGTCCCACTTGTTCGCAAGAAGGAGTCGACAATGACCCTTTCTGCCCTTTCGCGCCCGTTGTTTGCTGTTCGAAATGAGAAGACGACTCTCACCGAGGACGGAGGCGGCGTTACCCATTTTAAAGGTGCAGTCAGGGATGCCGGGGTATATCACTGGGGTGCGTTTTAACTAGTGATGGGCCGAACTTATGCCGAATCGAAAGTTCGGCGCCGAATCTGGATTCGGCAGTTCGAACTTTGCCGAATTTTTCAAGAGATTCGGCAAAGATTCGGCAAAAATACATTGTTACCAGACTTTATTGAAATTTAGTTTTTTCTGGCGAAAAAAGGTTTTATGTTGTTTTTTTCCTAACTTAAAGTGCAATATGTAATGCATATTGACACAGTTATTGCTAAGTAAGGTGATAATCTACAAGATAATTCGTATCGGTGCTGTTTATGTGTTTACATTGGCAATTTTAGAGTGACTTCTAGCAGAAGTGGCGTGACAACGAGGTTGGGTGGCAGCGGTGGCAGTCAGCGAATCACGCTACGAGAGTTTCGGTTTCGAGGTATCATCAGCGCAAGCCTGCATGTGTGAACATTGTTAAAATGAAGGCAATAGCGCTGCGTTCTTGCTTTCTCTGGGAGTCACCGTTTTGTGCGCGAAAAACGAATGCAACGGTTGGTGAGCCGTCACTAGAAGAGATAATAATAATATTGTAAATATGCATATTTTTCGAATTGAGTCACTTGACGTCAGCTTTGCATGAAAGTGTGCGTCCCATATTAGCAACGTGTCGTTTTTAACGTTTAAAATGCCAGTTTCTGGTGTTAGGACAAACACGAACGTTTAGAAAGATAGGGAGTTAGAGACGTCGGATGCGCAACGTCGAGCATTATAGTTCTGGTGTTTAGTTTATGAAGATACAGGAAAATCGCGAAATAACGCTGGTTGAAAAAACAATCAATCAACCAATCAATCTTTATTTGCACAAAATAGTAAAACACGGAAGCAGTGCGCGCTGACAGAAAGGTTACAAACCCGTACGCTGAGGCGCTCCAACCAACTTTCCGGTGAGTTAATGAACAGACACAACACACAACAGTTCGACGTTTAAGACGCGGATGAACACAGGAAGGACAAAATATGGCCATTGACTCGCAAAATTAAGGGCGGCCCACACACTCGCGCAGAGTGCGCAGCGGCAGCGGCACACACTACTTCTGAGCCGAAAACAGAATTGTTGTAATTGCGATGAGTGCTTTAAAGTAATTGTCGGCCAATGTTTCAACTACCTCGTTGCATCAGTGGTCTACATACTCAGGGTAATGCGTTTATTTAAACCGTAACAGAACGGCGCAGCGCGATGCACGCTGCGTCGTAGGTTGAGTGAGTCTGAGAGGCGCGCCCGCGGTAACAGCCGTCTCCGGTGAACGAAACTTGATCCGTGCGAGCGGGCCTTGGTCGCGTTGACTTCGCACTGATAGTTCTTATACGCGTAGTCGCGGTATGCAGCTGAGGCGCCGCCGATACCAGCAAATATATCAAGTGGAAATGCTCAAATTAAAATCCCGTCATGCTGAATGCCGCATCATTTTTACTTTCGCAGTGGACTGCGTAAATTACTGGTCGATCTTCTACTCTTTGAGGCAGAAAATATTGAAGAGAACTACACTCGCTCACAAACACAATTACCGTGTTGCCTACTCACTCCACACCTCGCCGTAACCACTGGTTGTACTCAATGAGCTTGAGTTGGTTGTAGCTACGCTGCACCACCGTGCACTGCACGATATAACCTCACGACTGCATCGGCGTCCATTTGCAATCCACGGCCCGGTAGCGTTCTCGCGCGTGCGCAGACATTTGCCGAATTTTTTGCCGAATCTTTGCCGAACTTTCCTTCAAAAGTTCGGCATTTGCCGAACTTTGCCGAATCTGAAGTTCGGCAGATTCGGTCCATCACTAGTTTTAACCCACCCGACTCCTCGTTTATGCCCGCTTCACGGCGACAGTCTGCGGAGACACATTACAAAGCGACACGGCAATCGCGGCTGACGACAGATATTGGGCGGTACACCAAAGGCTAGTTTTGGCGGCGAATACAAACCCCAACACCGCGTGGTGGAGCGCTAAAAGCATCGGGCCCGCGCGAGAATATTTCGCGTGTAGGAACACGACGCGAAGATAATAGCGTCCCTGCCCGAACGGGCCGTAAGTCCAAATCATTCGGGTCTGTATAAGTTTTAACAGCCTAGAACTTAGTCCGACTCAGCGGGTGATTTGGCTCTCAGCTGTAGATGAGAAATTTAGCCAGTGCAGTAGAACCGTTAGCTTGGGGTTATCAACGTGCATCACGCAGGGGTTATACACGACGGCACGCTGGTACGATGCTCACCCTATTTAAAAAAACTGCGAAAGCTGGTCCCAGCATCCCAGCTTCATGCTGGGTTATTGCTCCAGCATGTCCAACTTGCCGTGCTGGTCAAACTGGGTTGTGCTGGGTTGTGCTGGGTGAATTCTGCGTAAATGCTCGGTGAGAATGCTGGGTGAATGCTGGGCAACTGCTTGGTCATGCTGGGTGAACTGGTCACGCTGGTTGATCGGGAGGAATTTCCCAAAAGTTTAACCAGTTTAAATTTATACACAGAATAACAAAGCCTTCTAAAAAGCTAGCTCGACATCCAATTTATTATTTTCGTACTCGCGGCCTGCTCACAAGAGCTCAGATGCAACACATCCTCTGCGCTGACAGAGTACTAATCGACGCACAGACAGCGGTTCTCGGTGCAAAAAAAAAAAATGTTATTAAAACTAGATTGCTTATCTCTCAACAGACAAAAAAATACTAGACACACACCGAAAAGAGGCAATAAAAATAAAAATATACTACACGGACGAGAAAAGCGAACCTGAGTCCCGCCAGTAATGTGTCCAAGCGGCCTCTTGCGTAGATGGCAGAGGCAAGGAAATCTTTGTGGCTTGGATGGCATTGGCGATACTCCTCGGCACCACCGTCATTCACAAGCACACAAATCTTCGAAGACATGAAATGACGCCTCAGTCGGGGCATCCGACTTCTCCCCGGGCTGAACGGACTGCCACTCGCTGTCTCCTCAAATCCCGCTTCGCTCGCTCTGCCATTCAAGCACTCTCTGAACAAACGCGCACACAGCCGTCCCTTCGAATATCTTCCAAAGATAGTCAAACGTGTCTCAAATTCTCCGTTCCTGCCACTCTCTCTTTCTCTTTCTCGAATACGAAGGAAGCATTCAGCACGCCTGAAACGCCCGATCGGCTACCAAAAACTAGAAAACAAAGACCAGGACGTGGCCTTGCCCAGCCCAAGTCGATCCTGGCATGCGCGTTCCCAGCAAGACCAGCTTGACCAGCCCGAACCACATTGCGCCAGCTTTAGCACCAGCTAAACCAGTTTGTTTGTTTTTTTGCTATTTTTTTAATAGGGCATCCAGACAAAAACGAAAAGATGGGTGGATTGAACCCCGGATCCCTGGGTTCTGCAGGGCGAGTTTTCACTCTACGTGCGCCGAGATGATGTCGGCCGTAAGCCAGCAGCACGGTGGAAAATATGCATTTAGGTGATGATTTTGGCAGCTCTTCCCTTAGGAGCGAGCGACCAGATCGCGTTCGGAGCTAGCTTCGAACCAGGAGTAGTTTGTTTCGCACCGCCACGGATGGCGCTGAGCTGTGAGCACCGTGGGTATGAGGTCCCTCCTCGGCGGCTACGATGTCGGCGGCATAGCGTGATCGTCTTTTTCGCGGTGTGGTTGTGGTGGTGGTGTGCGGCCAGTGGCTTGTCCCGTGTTTTGCTTTGGTGCTGTGTCCATCACAGGTGCCGTCATTGTGCACGAAGATGAGCCTTAATCCGAAGAAGAAGGAAGATAACACAGATTTACGGACACTGGCGACTTGGTGGTGTCGTGGCGGGGGAAGAGGTACAACAAGAAGCAGTGAGCGAGAGAATGGGGGACCACAGCTGGGAGAAACAGCCGGAGCGGTCGGTTTGGTAGGGATTTCATACTTGGGCACCATCTATCCCCGTGTGAGTGAAGCGCGCTCGGTGCACCGAACATAATGGGGTCGCAGCGTCGGACAGAGAGTCATCACCTAAATGTTTATTTCAACGTGGCCAGCAGCCAAAGCAAGCAGCTAGCCAGCAAGCACATCTCACAATGTGGGAAGCAAATATCTAGAGGCGGCGAATAGCCCGTCGCCCGAGCCAATCCCGAGCGCTCGAGCTTCGTGTACATTTGGGAGGAACGCGTTTGTTTCGGAAAAACTCTGCGACATCTATGATGAAAAGGCTGCAAATCAATTGTGGGTAAATCTCTTAAAATTACAGTATATCTAAGTGTGGGGGAAAAAAGAAGGTAACTGAATGTGAAACAAATTGCGTGGAGGTGTATTTACAATGGCGTTCGACTGGCAACTGTGAAGCGAATCGGCTCGCTTTCATCATCAAACGCGTGTGAAATTTCTTATTGCATAACTAAGCAACCGCGTTCGCAACTGCTCTGCGAACGGGGTTCAACCGCCAGTCTAAATACGCCGTAATAGACGTTATTTTTTATTATCTCACTTCGCTTCTAAAAAAATTATAAAAAGATGAATTGTTTGGTAACAACACAAATTATTGCATCGCAAGGTTAAATATAGCTTCAGTGCAGTTATTTGATGTTTGCCTGCTCATGCACTTGCAATTGTTAGTAAGAAACTGGTAATAAGGTTGCCGAAAGTTCAAACGTAACTTTTTTAAAAGGAAAATAGCACCTTGAATGTCAAACTCAAAATGTTTATTTAATTCATCCCAGAAGAACTATGCATACAAGTTCGGCTTAAATTGCACTCACCGGAAGCTTCAAAAAATCCATATCTAGGCTTATCTCGTTCACGATTCCTGGTTAAATCTTTGGCTTTGGTATTGGCCCAACCTCACTGAACAAAAGGCGACAATAAGATGGCTTTGATTTACAACGCCCCACGTTTTTATTGAAAGAGCGTTAGGGAGCTCGCGTCACAAAAAAGCAGGCGTCGGTGGCTTGACATAAAAATCCTGATTGGTCGATAGGGTCATGACGTCACAGCCACGTGACCTCGCGCGGGAATTGCAAACAACCCACAACGCTCACGTGAAACGTGACGTCACGCGTTACTGAAAGTAAATACGACAGGAAATGTAATTCGAATTAAAAGTCGTCGAATATCTCAAATGCTTTTACTTTATAAAGTAATTCATTGTCATCAAAGAAGAAATATGAAGAATTTTAGGCTGGATTTGAACCCACGACCCTTCGGCTGCGAGCCAGAACCGCCACTGATTAGGTGATGCAAACACTTTTTTTCTTTATTGCAGGATTATGCAAAGTGATAAAGCAAACAGTCATTCACATACCTGCACGTTGTTTAATAGCGAATAAGTCGCTTAGGGATGGGTGCCAGTGCATTTAAATCCTCGTAATCACACTAAGTCATCTAGTGTCTGTAAACAATCAGGGGGTTTAGAGGGTGCACGGTTATACCTCGCGAATATATGCCCCTTTAAATTAACTTTTGTCTTTCCATATTACTATTCACATCTGCATTCATATCTCATTCTTTTCCTCCACAGACTGTGGAGGCCGAGAAGCATGAAGATCGTAGAGAACTCTCCCCACGTTTTCCAGGGGCGGAAAGAAGATGCAGTGCGCTGTTAAAGGTAGATCCTCCATCCGCGTGCGCTAAAGAATGTCCCAATAGGACACCGCGTCCCAACATTCCATAAATACATGCTCTATCATCTCGGGTTTCCTGTAGAGGATACAAGTAACTGACCACGGTACAAAAATACTTTTTCTAAGCCACGTTTCTACGGGCAGTACACCGCAGTACAATTTAAAAAAAGAGCTCACCAATGATTTTATTGGCATTTTATTCACACTTTTAGGCACATCCAGCCCTGAACATTTACTGTACAATGACGTATAAATGGATATTTTCAATGGTAGACCTATTACATCCTTTTACAATCGTTTTTGGGTAACTGAACTGAGATACTCATGTAGATACCTCACGTGAATAATCTGGTACAATGGAATGTATCTGATCTCCGATGACACCACAAACTCTGGGAGTGCATACTGCAGTCGCATCTGCATTACGGTGCGTAAAGATAAATATTTCTGATGGCGTAATAACACAAACCTAGACAAACTTTTCGTAGAAATAAATTGGCCAATCCTAGACCACCATTACTAACAGAACGGAACATTTTTGGTACGAGCAAAAGGCTCCTAGCTCGAATTCCAGATGAAAGCCGCAACAATTCCGTGAAGTCTCTGCACGTTGAGGCGCGGTACACACAGCACTTGCAAAAGATACCAAAGGTTCCCCGCTAAAAATAAATTACAAACGGTAGCGCTCGCAAACATCGAAGAAGTCCCGACTCGTCAAGCTCTTTGTTATGGCCCTCTTCGTCTCTTTACTCCACAGTTGCTTGCTGTCCCGGTAGTGCTAGAGTGGCACCCCAAGGTACTTCGCAGGTACGGCTGTTTACTGAAAATTCAAAAAAATAAATTGTCGAGTGCGGGTGCCGAATTGCCGCGCCAGAGACCTACGCGTTTGTCTCAGTTGACGGCACTACCTATCTTTCTTTAGAAGGAGGAAGCACCGATGCTCTCCTCACGAACGCTGTCTTGGTCGAAACGAAAAAGAGCAACGTCTTCTGCTTAAGACAATTCTTTTACTTCGCAAGAGTGCAACCTAAACCATGTATACTGCCATTGTTCATCAGTTTTAAACAATAGGGTTATGTCCATAGCGAAAAGTAAAGGAGATAGTGGACAGCCTTGCCTAGAAGATCGTGCCTCTACTGTTTCAGTAACGTTCTTATTTGCAGTGATTGACATCGAACATTTTGCGTAAACCATTTAATCCCGAAATCACGGACTTTACATTAGCATAGTACAAAGTTACGATAAAGAACCTCATGCGACACACGATCGAATGCTTTCTCAGGTCCAGCTGCAATATAGCAACTCGTACGTTGAAGGCATCGCATCATTTCAGAATTCCCCTTACTATATGTATTTTGGTAAAATAGTGCGCCTTTAATACCCCATGTCTGATGCGGTCTCACAAGGTATTTTATAATACCTGGCTAACGTCTAACCAGAACTTTTTTTACAATTCGTTGTTGACATTAGTCAGATTTATCGGCCTGTCAGAGAAAACAGACAATAGCTTTACAGGGTCATCAACCTTTGGAATGCGGAAAATATGGCGTTTCAAAAAGGATGGCGGTAACCTATTTATACAGATACGCGCAGAGAACACCTCGTACAAAGTGTCCGGACTGCGTACCACTTAAACGCTGCATAAAATTCGGCCGTGAGATAATCCGGCCGGAGCGTTTTACCCGCAGTTAGTGTGTCTATGGCATCTTTGAGGTCGCGCATGCTAATCGGAGATTCTGAACTTTCTCGAACATCCTCATCAAGTGCGGGCATGAGCGACATAAACCTCGGTGTCGAAACCGTCACCTTTTAGTACGCTGTGACCATGAAATCATTAAATATTCAACAGAAACAGGCTTGATCGTTTTCGTATCGCGAGTTAACGTATTTCCATGGCGTATTTCTTTTATCTCGTTTCGCTGTGTATACCTTTTCTCGTCGTTCAATGCTCGCCTCGAAGGTCTTTCGCCCATCCACAGACTGTGGTACCGCTCACGCACTGAGTATCCGCTTTATGAGTTTCTCAGTTTATAACTTCCAGTTGCTTATTCTTATATCTTATGTATTGTACAAACTCACCCGGTTTCGCGCTTTTTTCGATGAAAACCAAATTCAATAAACGGCGAAGCTCTTTTTCTTTATTGGTTTTTGATAGTTACGGGTACCGTTCCCTTTTGACTGCATTAATATTTACTTCAATAAAAGGTTCCCACCTGGCACCCTACCTTGTCGTCTCGTCCTCATAAACTTTTCTAAGTAATTATTCTAATTTAGATTACAAAACTGGCATCCGTCATGAGGCTGCTGTTCATTTTTCAAAACCACCACTCCCATCTTGATTTTTTATAACTTTGTTGCGCTCGCACGCATTTCGCGTTCATCTCTTAAAGGCGAAGCGTAAGCGTCTCTTGTATCGTAAGCTGTCTGTAACCATGTAGTCAAAAACAGCAGGACATAATTTCCTTCGTGTGGTTAGCGCACATTTACCACATGACAAATATTGTGTTTATCGGTGCGCCAGTGAAACAGGGTGAAATTTTTGTTTATGCTTTAGCACACTGGTTCTCAACAGGGTGCGAGGAGCCATGCGGGGTCCCGCGAAGGAATTCTGGGGTCCGCGAAGCTCCGCCTCATCAAGCAAGCTCGGCTATTAAAGTTGTATTGTTTCATATGTACATGAAACGACCCAATTATCGGGTGAGTTTTCTCGTGTGTATGCCAAGCAGAGAAGTCTATTTACACTAGCCCTATAGTTTCATTGGTTTATTAACCCAATTTTATAATTAACCTAAACCTTTCCCTTCCCCTCACCACACAATGGGGTCCTCCATCATTTCCGCCGATCCTAGAGGGGTCCGCGAGACGTCAATAGTTGAGAACTACTGCTTTAGCACATTAGTTGGGCATAGACATCTAGACGGCTTCTTTCCGGTTCAGAAGCTAGTCCACGTCATCCCAAAGCATTGGCACAGAAGTACCCTCCGTTTCTTTGAAGAACCTTCCTTGCAGTCGCCTGGATTGTTCTTCCGAAAAGTAATTTCTCCAGTCTCCAACGACGCCTTTCCTCACGCAACCGTACTTCCCAATCCTTCTTCATGTTTGTCACACTCGTATTTTCAATTACAGCCTTCATTTTTTCCTTCGTCTTTTGCAAGCTCCTTAGCGAGTTCGTCGTCTATGAAACGAGCAATCTTGAGCACCGATCCCTTGATGTCGGCATGAATGGACCTTTTTCACATACCGACGGCACCAGGCGGTGGCTGCACGAACTAAAAATCGAGGAAGGGACCTACCTGCGCTACCAGTCGATAATGGGAGCTACGCTACCAGTTTCTTCGTTCTCTGAGCAGCAAGCAGGGCGTGCCCAGCGCGCCGTCCAAGTGGGGCATCCGTGGCGTCCACTTAAACGTCGTGTTATTCTTTCCGTCCGCTTTCTTTTTTTGCGTAACACAATTATATGTATGCTGCAATTACGTTCGCTACTCGCTGATCTACAGCCTCCTTCCGAATTTTCTCGATTTTTGGTGCCAACTTCCGCCGCTTGGCATCGGGCGCTCGCGCGTGCGCAGAACGCTTCTCGGAAAAGGTCCATTGACTCGTACGTGAGAAACAGCACGTTAGGCTCGTCTTTCTTGGCGTACCAAGAAAGAAGGTTCTCATAGTAGATGCCGTAGTCCGTGAGACCCTCGATGAAAATTTCAAAGTACTCGTCAAAAGTTCCATCTTGAAAACAGTAATCAGCCAATTCCTTTGTGTGGTGATAAAAGGACACGCAGCAGTCTTTAGGGTTCCTGGCCAGGTAGATGTACTTCGTGCACGGCGAGAAAGGCGTCAAGCTGAAGGGCAGGTGAGTAAAATGACTCGCGGTTTTCTCGGACTTGAGGATGCCGTCCAGACCGTGCATTTCAAGAAAGCTCCAGCCCGCTCTCATACGCCTGCCAACTCGGAAGCATGCTTTTACGATTTCTAAGAGCCAGTGTGTGCCGCACTTGGGGAAGGTTACCAGAATGATATCGCTTTTCTCCGGTTTGTAGCGAAGAGCGCTCCGGTAGATCTCCTCGAAGAAGAAGCCCGGTAGGCGGAAGCCATCGATAATTTGACTGGCGGGTCGGTCTCTCACCTTCATTCTGTGGAACAGAAAGCAGACGACGTTGTACTGTCAGTCCAAGGCTCCTCGCAGAAGGGCACGTCAAAGCCCTTCGGAAATAACTCGTTTAAAGATTTGCGAATCAACTTGCAATGTTGGGCCCATGGGCCTGCACTGGTTCCTGAATCCATTAAACTAGTTAGTTATAAAGGTCAGTAAAGTGCCCCTTTGACAGAGATGCAATCCACTATCTACATTCATTGTCAACGCACAGGAATGGAAAGGGGGCAAATAAACAAATGTGTTATGTTGAACGCTGACGCTTAACGTGTGGCCAATCAGTGAACCATGTTTTGCTCAGATGACGCCAAATTTACGCTATCATTCCGTGATTGATTAAACGAATGCGAAAAATACAGAAAAATCTCACAGATGATAAAATATTGATAAAAAAATCCTGCAGCAGCCTTTTATTTTGTAGGGAAAAATAAAAGAAAAATGAAAGCCTTTTACAACTCTCTGTAACGCCAGATTGGAGCGCAGCTCTTGAGGAGGAGGATGGAAGGTATACTGAGAAATAGGCGACTCCCTGAGGTCACGTGACCTCAGAGGGGGAGTCACGTGACCTCAGGGATGGGTCACGTGACCTCGAGGCGGGGGTCAGTTGATTTCAGGGGGATCGATGTGAGGGTAACTCTCATAGCCCTCGTGACCCTCGTGAGAGTAACCCTCGTGACCCTCGTGAGGGTAACCCTTTTGAGGGCAACCACCCTTCGCAACCCTCGTGAGGGTAACGTTCGTGACTCTCGTGAGGATAAGCCTCGTGATCCTCGTGAAGGTAACCCTCGTAACCCTCGTAAGAGTAACCCTCGTAATTATGGGAAACTTCCCATAATGCAACGCGTGGTTACGCCGACGCCGACGCCGCTCAAGCCGGAGACGGGCGCCTATGAGCTGCGCTCTAAAAACGTTGTATATTTTGATGGCACACACAGGCATGCATGTTTTTAATGGAATTTCTTAGACAATTTTCGAGCATTATGTAATCACGTCATCCGTAAATAGTGTGGAAGCATGTTCGCATGTTCCGAATTTTTTGTTATTATCCACTGATTTTTACAAGTTGAGAAAAGGAAACTCCCGTCAAATCATTATTTCCGTTCCAAAAAGAGGGATACTCTTTTTGTGTGGGGAGTAGCTCACTGACGCACCTGCAGGGACAGGGGGAAGAAGATGGCGAGATGAAATGAACGGAAGGATACTGATAACCGGTTTTCTTTCCGGCAGGAGATATTCTGCAGATCGGCCGTTACCTGCACACTAAGCCCTAAAAGTTTCTTTGTATTAGTTTATCTTTCGAATGAGGCAATCATACTTAAGTAATACCCTAGTTACACTTGCGCTCCTAACTGTCATGAAGCTAACAATCGTTGGGTTTTCGCAACTGTCATTGAGCAGAACTAAGTTGTCCAGTGTTACACGGTACAGAGGCCTAACAACCCTAGCTGAGATGCGCATCAAGGAACACAGTTGAAACCGAAACAAAACTAAAACTTATGTCACAATATTTTTTTTAAATAGCAATGCAAATGAATATATCCAAAATTTTCATTCATTATAAATGCTTTAAACAAAATAAAATAAACATCTTTTTTTAAATTAAAGAAACAACAATCAGAGAGGTTCACGCATATTCTAGCAAAAGAGATACAACAAAATTCTTAACGGCACCAACAGCATAATGGTTGCTCTCGACTAGCTTTTGCTTTTGCGACGTATCATGATCGTTCTAGCGGTAGCTCTGAGGGAGAAGCATACCTCTCCCAACAATATTTGTTTCTACGATACTTTCTACACGCCTCCCCCAATGTTTCGCAATAGTAAATGCTTCTTTGACGCTGGCCATGGACGGCGATGCGCCGGGCACCGCCATGATTAGCTGTATTTGGGAGAACTCCCGTCAGTTATATTACATTTCACCTAGGGTGCCTTCATGTGCGCTTTGCTTGGGGTGATGACATCTGGCCATTTTGTTCCGAAAGCTTATTCTTATTTTTTGTTCTGAAGTGCGTGAAAGAGCGTGTCCTTGCACGCGCTCGTTGCGCTGATTGTGCTACGGCGACATTTTGTTTCCTGCGATTTCTTTGTATTTTCTCTGTGAGCGCGTGCTGTCGGCATCGGGTACTATACTTCGTTTCAGCTTGGGTCCAGACGCAGCCGATGCTACAAGCACGAGCGTGTGGCCCTGAACAGTGCCTGTACTGCACGAGCGCGCGTGCTTGGCAGGGACGCTGGAAGCCGGGAGCTCGCGCTTGTAGCATCGTCTGCGTCTGGACCCAAGCTGAAACTAAAGTCACTGGATCCTGGGAAAGTAACGCCAAGCTCCCATTGTGGTCGCCATCTTGGTCCGTGAAATAACCAATTTCTTCTTGACCCCCCCCCCCCGTTCTTCGTGAGCCGATCTAGATTCGCTGGTGACGGGTAGCTTTATGGAGTCGTTTTTTGTATACCAAGATTTGGCTAACCACACACCGGCGAAGCAAGCGTTCACCTTCGTACCACCACCAGATGTTGTGTCGGTGCTTGGAGGCACTGAAAAATAAGTCTACTGTCTTGAAATACGCTAGAAGAACAATATAATTGTAAGAGATCCATGGAGATGGCCATGATTAATAAGTTGATCGCATACAAAGTGCCAACGACTCTTATATTGTCGAGGAACGCTTCCAGTACAATGGTGCGCCATGGTGATCTTGGAGCGACTGGCTTAGAACGATCCCCTGGAAGCTTCGAAGATTTAAATGGACCAAGATGGCGATTTCCATGGCAACGTAGCCAATCGCCTTGCGAGGTCTGGGTCGTCTGTATGTTAGTATCCGTTTGTGTCCGGCTAGCAGGTAGTAAAGTCACTGGACCCTGGGAAAGTAACGCCAAGCTCCTTGTGTGGTCGCCATCTTGGTCCGTAAGATGAGCAATTTCTCCTCGACCCCTCCGTTCTTGGCGAGCCGATCTAGATTCGCTGGTGACGGGTAGCTTTATGGAGTCGTTTTTTGTATACCGAGATTTTGCTAACCACACACCGGCGAAACAAGCGTACACCTTCGTACCACCAGCAGATGCTGTGTCGGTGCTTGGAGTGCACTGAAAAATAAGTTTACTGTATTGAAATACGCAAGAAGAACAATATATTAGTAAGAGATCCATGGAGATGGGCATGATTAATAAGTTGATTGCATACAGAGTGCCAAAGACTCTTATATTGGTGAGGAACGCTTCCAGTACGATGATGCTTCATGGTGATCTTGGCGAAACTGGTTTAGAACGACCCTCTGGAAGCTTTGAAGATTTAAATGGACCAAGATGGCGATTCCCATGGCAACGTAGACCATCGTATCTGTTCTCGGTCCAACGTTCTTTTCGTCTACAACCCCGACCGGTCGTCTCTGGCCGGGGTTGCTTCAGGTGCGTCATGCACCCGGCGTCTCCCCCAGCCAACGAAGGCTCTGACCTTCGATGTTTCCTGCCCGCCGGGCGCGTCTGTGGATTCGATCTTCGACGCGGCCACGGGCATTGTCGGCACCGCCGAATTGTTTTCTGTGCAACACCTGGGAGCGACCAACTTCCAATTGTCCGTCACCTCGTCGTCGGCCATGAGCCGCATCGTCAACGCCGGCGCCCTGAGCATCGGTGGAACCCTCGTTCCAATCGTCCCCGTCGGACCGCAAGTAACCGCCATTACGTGCCTCTTCTTGCCGGTCTACGTGAAGAACGAAGCACTCGCCGCTGCCCTCGCGCCTTACGGGAAGGTCCTGGACATCCGCTTTGGAGTGTACCAAGACCACCCTACCCTGCGCACGGGCACGCGCTACATACGCATGGAGATGAAAGAGTCGACGCCTGTTCCGAATTTCCTCCGCGTCTCCGGCCATCGGGCAACCTTTGACTACCGCGGCCTCCGACGCGTATGCCGACGGTGCCAGCAGGAGGGCCACATCAAGGCGGCCTGCAATGTGCCCTACTGCACCCGCTGCGCCGCTTTCGGCCACGACTCCGCCGGATGCGCGGCCGGTTGCGGACGTTGCGGGGCGGCCCACGCGACGGTGGACTGCACCCAACGTCGCACCTACTCATCTAATAATAATAATAATAATAATAATGTTTTATTTTGCACCAAAAATACATGATGCAGGAGGCCTGCAGAAAAAGCTGTCAAATAGACAGCTTGACAAAGCCGAAGGCCCCCATACTGGCAGCGTCGGGGCAAAGATAAGATAATAAACTATAGAAAATAAAAATGGAAACATAGTGACGAATCTTTTCACACAAAAAGGATAAAAATACAAAAAAGATAATACATATTAGAAATACAAATAAAAATGGACACACAATGATGAATGTGTTTACACACAAAAATAATAAACTGTACATCATAGAAATAAAATCATCATATAGCGACAAGTCTTTTCATTCACGCACACACACAAAAAAAGATCAACAAAAAATGAAACAATAGAAGTTCCTGGAAACAAATTATACACCCCCCCCCCTTTTCCGTACAAGAGTTTAAAGAAATCTGAAAACGTTACGCAATTTTCTGAAAGAAATATGTTCTGGCTGAATATTTTTGTCATGTAATTTATTTAATAATCTTGGTAATTTGTTTTGTATCATTTCTAAGCCGTAGCTTGTTCTACAGGTGTCTATTTTCCAAGGCTCATTTTTCGCGTGTTATGTACGGTAACATGTGGTTTTAGTTTTGCCAAGTTTCTTAAAAGGCAAATGTTATTTCTTGTTTCTTGTTTATATTGTTTGCAGAGGCGGAAATCATACATTTTTGTTATAGGCATTACATTATATTTTATAAATAGGGATTGTGTGTGATAATGATTAGGCACCTTTTCTACCATTCTCAGAAACCTTTTTTGTAATATATGCATTTTCAGAAGATTTTCTTGTGTGGACGAAGCCCAAACTAAATGACAGTAGTTAAGTCTTGAAGAAAATAGTGAATTATATATTAGGATCATAATGTTACGTGGGAGTATATACCTATTCCGATACGTCACGCCGAGTATCTGCGACAGCTTAGTCATCACTGAATTTATATGATTGTCCCAAGACAATGTTTCTTGAAATATGACGCCTAATGTCTTGAAAAAGGGCACGATCTCGACAGGAGCAGATTTTAAAGTAATAATTTTGCTTGTGACTATATTCTTGTTTTTACCACGAAATAAAATTGCTTTTGTTTTTTCAACATTTATTTTTAAACCATTACCTTTTGTCCAGTCTTCTAGCCTAAGTAGAGTCGAATTCGCGTGGTCAATTATTTCATCGGGTAATTTGCCGGCTAAAAGTATACTGGTATCGTCCGCATAATTAATAAATTTGGCACTAGAAGAAATACTTACGATATCATTTACATACATATTGAAAAGAAAGGGGCCCAAAATGCTGCCCTGGGGTACGCCAGAAGAAACTTGGAGAGGGTCCGATAGAGAGTCATCCAAGCTAACGATTTGACTACGATATTGTAAATAGGATCGAATAAGCGATGCTGCTGCCGTTCAGGCTGTGGCCGGCCAAAGCCTGAACGAGTTCCCGGCCCTGGCATCGACCCCTCGGGATGGACCCCCTGCTACCCCTTCACCTGCAGCGTCGAACGCACCCGCTCCGACGCCCGCCGTCGGCCCTACCGAGTCTACCGTGCCCTCCCCGTCCGAGTCCACCGAGACAACCTCGCCTGAGCTCGATTCGACAACACCCCAGCCCGAGCCGGCTACCTCCACGGCCACGGGTGAAGATTCGAACGCGCCAGCAGCCATGCTTTCGAACGCGCCGGCAACCACAACTTTAAACGACACCGAGACCAGCGTTCCACTCCCCACGAGCTCCCACCTCCGACGAAGCGCCGGTACAACTCGAGTACCCGACTGCGCCGGAATTTCAGTCCAGCCCGAGCCTCAACTGGAGCGACCTCACGGAGGGCTCGGACGAGGAGCGCCTCGTCATCAACGAGACCGCCGGGAATGCCACCGAGGAAGTGGAAACCCGCTCAAGACCGCGTTTCCGAGAATGACGCCGCAACGCAAGCCTGGAACCGCGGGGACTTCGCAGCCGCAGTTGCAGCCGTCATGGCGGTGCTGAGGAGGGGAAGCGAGTTCTTTCCAGTAGCGGCGAATCAGGGTCCCCACGATCCACTCCAGCACCCGCAGCGGCTTCCAAGCGGTTGCGGAAGGACCTCGCCACGCTGTCTGACAGCTCGTGCATCACGTCCGATACATCCACGGACTAGCAGTGAACACAATGACCTCCCCCTCCATCCTGTTTTCGCACACCTGCGAGTCATCACCCTAAACGTTCAGGGCTTCCGCAGCGTGACAAAACAGATCGAGGTTCTTCAGTTCGCCCGAACCGCCCGTTGCGACCTCCTGTTCCTGCAAGAAACGAACTTCCATAGGCAGCGCGACGTGGACCTCTTCAAGCAGCGGTACGGGTGGACTGTTTCTTTTCATACGCCACCACACGGAGCTCGGGAGTGGGCGTCGTTATCTTTAACCGCTCGCTCCTCCGGCTCAGCGCGTGCTGCTTTGACCCCGACGGACGATACATCGCTTTTGATTTCTCCCTGGACGGCACGCGCTTTCGTGCGGTGGGTGTGTACGCTCCAGCCCAGCGCTCGCAATCCCCGGCTTTCTTCAAAAGCCTGGACGTCCATCTGCTCGACGCTCGCCACTGCCTGCTCCATGTCGACTTCAACTGCGTCGTCGATTCCCGGCGCGATGTCAGGGGCCCCGGCTACGGACGCACCACGTGGAACGCCGGCGAGCTTATACGCCTGATGCAGAACTTCTACCTAGTAGACTGCTGGACTCTGCTCCATGGCACCGCTTTCGAGCATACCTGGCAACGGAGAGACTCGAGCAGTCGCCTGGACAGGTGCTACATCTCCGAGTTTTTGAGCCCCTCTGTCACCACCTCCTGCGCAATGAATGAACTTCCCTCCCTCCATTACGTACATCTTTGACCACCGTCCAGTACTCGTAGAGCTCCGCTTCAGCAGCGCAGCCAGTTCTCAACGCACCTGGCGTCTCGACACCCGGCTGCTACGAGACGAAACAAGCCGCGACTGCCTGAGAGAAGCCTTGCGCCGGTCCCTCCTTGGAGCGGCACCAGACCCGACGACCTTTGAGCGGCTTCAAGAGAGCTGGCGGGTGGCGTGCGTGGCGGAGGGCCGTGCCCTGCGTCGGCGGCACGCCGAGCAGCTCCGAGACACCTCACTGCGAATTCGGATCGTGCGACGGGGCGGCGCGGAGACTCCGCTGATGCGAGGCTACCTGCAGCAGCTCCTCGACCGTTACCAGCGACAGCTACGGCTTTGTACCAATGCAGCCACAGCCTACTATGGACGGGTCGGGCCCTCGGCTCACCCCGAAGTGCTGCGCTACGCCCAACGAACCGAAGTGCGGGAGCGATGCGTCCCTTCAGTGCCGACACCCCCAGGCGCGCCAGCAACACCAGGCCAACCGTCGGCCTCCGGTTTCAGCGCCCACTTCCGGGCCCTGGCAACCACTGAATCGACGGCGGACCGCGCGACCCTCGTGGCGCACCTCTTCCTGCGCGACCTCCCGCAAGTTCCCGAAGACCTAGCCGCTCACCTACATGCGCCCCCCAATCCCGAAGAGGTGCTCCTTGCCCTGTCTAGAATGAAAACTGGGTCCGCGCCGGGCCCGGATGGTTTTCCCGCCGAATTCTACCGAACCTTCTGGGACGTGCTGGGCAACTATATCTGTGCCGTGCTCCGGGAATTTTTCCCGGTCACCCGGGGGATCCGCCAGGGTTGCCCGCTTTCGCCGCTGCTTTTCGTCCTTACCCTGGAGCCCTTCCTAGCCAACGTCGACAGGAGCCCCCAGGTCCGCGGACTCCCCTGCCCGGAAACGACGAGGTGAAGGTGTCGGCGTACGCCGACGACATTACACTGTATCTGCGGGACACCGACGACCTCGGAGCGGCTCTCCGGATCTTCGAGACCTACGGGTCTCTCTCTGGAGCGGGGCTCAATGAGCAGAAGAGCGCGGTGCTGTGGGTTAACCGGCCACCTGACCCCTCTTCGCCGATCCCGGCAAAGACTTCGGTCACGATCCTTGGTGTCACCTACCGCTCGTCGGGAGTCTCGGCGGACATGTGGACGCGCCTGGCGCGCGACATCGAGGCGAAAGTGGACCGCGCTCGTGCCTACGCTCTTCCCCTGGCCGAGCGCCGGTACCTAGCCTACTCTGTCTTCTGCGGGCGCCTATGGTATCTGGCACAGGCGGCGCTCCCGCCCACACGTTTCATCAGACGGGTCAAAAGCGCATTCTTCAGCTTCTTTTGGTCAGAGAAGACAGAGCTCGTCACCCGGCCGGTTGTCTGCCTCCCGCGCGAGCGTGGAGGGTGAGGCTTCCCCTGTGTCGACATCGCGCCCACAGTGCTCCAACTCAAGACCATGCTGAAGATCTTGCGCGACGAGCCTGGACCAGCCCGATCCCTCGCGCTCTACTTCGTGGGGCACTCCCGCCGAGACCTGGGAGCCGAGTCGCCGGGCTCACCGGCGACTGTGCCGAAACCCCGCCGCCAGACTACCGAAGGGCAATCCAGCTCTTCAAACGTCTGGAAGAGCGGGCACCCCAGCTGGACGTCGTGGAGACACCGACGGCTTGTCTCACCGAGGTTCTCCTGGAACCGCAGATTTGGGCAACGCAGGTGGAGCTCGGAGACTCTTTCTCCTGGTCCCGCCTCACTTCTTCGTATCTCCCGGGGCACCTACGGGACTTCGAATGGCAGCGCGGCTGGGGCGTTCTCCCCAGCAAAGACCGCCTGCTCCGCTGGGGCGTGGCGCGCACGGACGAGTGCCCAAACTGCGGGAATCGCGAAACAAACGCGCACGCGGTGAAGGAGTGCGTTGTGGCGCGGACGTTCTGGCGTGTCATCCGCACCAGCTTCTGCGGTTTGGGCGTAGGCCTTTACCTACTGCGCGGGAGATGCCCTCCGGGCGTCTTCGTCCGCCTCCTCCTCGCCGCGGCCGAGTACGTGCTCTGGAGGAACCGGTGCTGCGCGGTGAGACAGGCGCGTCGATCGCGTGCTCTCTGGCCCCTCCTGTGGCGGCTCCGGCGGGAGCTGGTGGGACGCCTCGAGGAACAACTGTTTTTCCTCGGAGAACAGGAGTTCCTCAGGCGCTGGTCCTGCCGATACCTGAGCGTTCGCGACTCGCGGATTGAACTCCGCTTCAGGTACCTAGACAACCTCTAGGCCCCTGCGTTCAGAGCGGTGCCGTTGGGGGTGCGGGCGCGGGTGTGCGGCTCTGGGGTAACGCTTCGGCCGCGTGAGTGATCGCGCGGACGGGACACCTCGCGGGAGTGCGCCCTGGGGCCTGTGCGTGTAGCGGCGCGGCAAAGACCCGTCAACTGTACAGACACTGGTTCGCGTATATTTGTGTACACATTGTTCCTATCCTGTGCGCGGTTCTTCCATAGTCCTGTCCACAGTATTGTAAATAAAATTTTCTAATCACACCGATTAGCCAATTGCCTTGCGAGGTCTGGGTCGTCTGTATGTTAGTATCCGTTTGTATCCGGCTAGGAGGTAGGGAAGGCAATGGCGCTACTTTCCCTTGATCCAGTGACTTTAACAGGTAAAGAAGGCAATGGCGCTACTTTCCCAGGATCCAGTGACTTTAGCTGAAACGAAGTATACAAACGATGGCATCACCCTAAACAGAAGAACATCGAGGCACTCTAATTTCACCTAATGTCGTACAGCACCGAAGGCTAAAAGCGCGAGCTCACAGCGTGGGCAACAGCTCGTGGTTGTTGCCTTTCGTGCAGTACATCATAAGGTAAAATAGAGTATAACTGAGGTAGGCCAGCTCCGTTGAACTCGATGATCGTTAGTGGCTTAACGACAGTTGGCGTCGCCGTGTAACTCAGGCTGATCGCAAATAATACTATTGTTACACGGGCACACTTAACTGCAGTAACGCTAAGCCACAGTAACCTCACAACACCCGCGGACATTATTCTGCGGCTATACAGTCAAAGCTATGGGCGCACGTGCGCCTTTGCATCTTGAGTACCTATCAGAGCAGTCCACGCGCACTCTTCAATTCTTTTACAATAGCTTTCCGAGAGTATAATGCGGCAACTGTAGTGACGTCTAAGAGCAGCTTAAGGTGAGTTCACTGCGCTTATGGGTGCAAGTGTAACACCGGTATAAGTCAACTGTCGTTGCCTTAATGACAGTTAAGAGCGCTAGTGTAACTAGGGTATAACACCCTAGCAGCCGTTCAAAATAGAAAACTTTGTTTCATTAATTCTTACTACACTATGTTTCACACTTGGTGTGCAACGCTGTCAAAGCTACTGGCGCGAGCATGGAGATTGATCTCGCACATCATTTGCACGTGTCCTCACGCATGCAAAACCCTAAATGAAGCCACGGGCTCCCGCAAGTAGCTTTGACAGCGTTGAATTCACGGTGAGAAGCAGGCTAGGGGCGCTTTTGTTTTCCTCACAATGGGCAGCGCACATGCTACCCACCCGGGTCTTTTATTCTTAGAGTGCATGGAAGCTTGGCATTGCACGTGCTTGCACCAGCAGAGGAAGCTGAAGTACCCTCACCCTGGATAGTGGAAAGCTGCCCTAACTTGTGACCGCGAGTACTAAGTATGATACGGAGTATACTCCCATATTGCGTGTCCCGCCTTTCTCTTCTTAATC
Source organism: Ixodes ricinus (assembly GCA_037355805.1). Lineage (NCBI taxonomy): Eukaryota > Metazoa > Arthropoda > Arachnida > Ixodida > Ixodidae > Ixodes > Ixodes ricinus. The sequence goes on from JAZHYW010011957.1 coordinate 39,740, forward strand.
GAATCATTTTTCACAACAAGCATGTCGAAGTATATTTGCTATCGCCTGGGGGGATCGGTGGCCAGAGGGCTAGCGCACACAATTTCTGAGCACGTGGAGCCAAAGCTCGCGCTGCAGAACCCATGGATCCTGGGCTCAACCCCCCCCCCCCTTCCCCCGCCCATTTCGATCCGGATGAGCATCATATTGGCGTGCATCACTACTGCATGGTGCCCGTTAAAGATCCCCGACTATGTGTCATTCTACACTGGCTAAATTGCTCATCTACAGTGGGTAACAAGGTCGCCGTGTTCTGGCAGACTAACTTCCTGTTTCATAAACAACTAACGATTCATTTTTTTTTGCTATCAGTTGCTTGACAATTGCGTGAAATTTCATCGTCCACAGACATGCTGACAATCTTTTCTGCGGACACGCACCAAAGAACGTTCGAAGCTTGTTTACTTCACACATAGCTTCCTACGCAGATTGTCTGCATCATGGGTTGTTTGCTTGATACAAGATCGAGGCATATCTGCTATCATACCTCGAACGGGACCGCAGATAGTTCCTGTAAGGTGACAGGGCCGTCCTACGAGGAAGAAACATACCTCAGTGTATGCAGACATTTTAAAGTACTGTATTATAAGTTTTCCCGCCGCGTTATGCCCACCCAAATGGATAAACGAATAGACCTTTTCCGAGAAGCGTTCTGCGCATGCGCGAGCGCCCGATGCCAAGCGGCGGAAGTCGGTACGAAAAATCGAGGAAATTCGGAAGGAGGCTGTGGATCAGCGAGTAGACCAATTAATTGCAACATATTTATAATTGTGTTACACAAAACAAGAAAGTGGACGGAAAGAAAAACACGACGTTTGGGTGGTCGCCACGGATGCCCCTCTCCGTCCGACCCGGTCCATCCGTCTGCCTTCGACGTCGGGAGCCGGAGCCTCAGAGAGCGTCCGGCAACACCGGCGTCAGCCGGCCGCCCGTCAGCCAGACCTGCCCCAGTTCGTCGTGTCACGGGGTCTGCCCGGGGTTCGTCCCTCTCTTCTTTCAAACGTATTTTATTTTGATCCACACGCCTCCTTCCAGAGCGTCCCTTTTTATAACCTCAGCCACGGTCGACCACGCGCACCAACACCGCATATCCACGTGTGACACCACGTGATCCCGGAAGCCACTCCTCCGGGTGACGCCCAGGCCGCTGTTTTTTAGCTGAAGGCCCCGATTAAAGTCGCGGTGGGCACGCGACGCAGCTCAGAGAGCGAAGAAACTGGCAGCATAGCTTCCATTATCGATTGGTAGCGCAGGTAGGTCACTTCCTCGATTTTTAGTTCGTGCAGCCACCGCCTGGTGCCGTCGGTATTTGGAAAAGGTCCATTGCGTTCAATGAGCAATACAACACGAGCCCTTCTACTCACCAAAGCACGTGGAAACTCCTCAACACGGAGGACAGGCTCCACTTGCTTGCGTGTAAGCCTCGATCCTTACCTACATCTGCCGTCTACACGACAGTTGAGGGTGGCGAAACAGCGGGCCGTTTCATGGGGAAAGTCGGTACCAGTACAACCACCAAGCTGCCAGTACACGAAACCTCATTTCGCAATTCGTGCCGCTGTGCCTGCTCACGTGACGCTGAAATACGGTGAAATGTAATGCAAGTTCTACCATTTGGCATTAAATTATCGCCGAATCAGCGCACTATACAGACTACGAGCGGCGCGCGGACATCTCGCTGCGCCAGGACTGACGCGGGCTAATTTTTTTTTATCCGATAATGTCAGTTCATAAAAATGTCATAAATTTTTTCGTGTGCATACCACAGCTAAACGTAAAATTTAATGTCAGTTTTACAGGCTGAAGTTTCATGATCGGCCAAGCACTGTTCCAGATATACTATACAGGTGCTTGTATCACTTAGTTGGCTATTCCTCTGGCAGGGGTGGATGGAGGGATGGATGCTAACGCCTGTCACTTTATATAGGGCGATAGCTTGATCTTCTTGCCTAGAAACTAAAAAGCAAAAATGGGACTCCTTCTTTCGCCCTTCTTAGCCATTTCGCTCCCCCTCTGCAGTTTTGTACCCATCACTAGGTGCAGTGGGATATCATCAACATGGCCTTTGGCAATCGTACATAAAAATCACCTTCGTCTCTTTTCCTCGGCGAGGGAGTCGCCAATTTTACTATGGTCAAACGCAGTCGGTGTTACACTAACACAAGGCTGACTGGAAGAGAGGGTTGAAATTTTAAGCCGGAGTCACGCGTTAGGGAGTCTCAATTTTCATCTGTCCCGCCTGTCCACAGTGGTGTTGGTTATGCGTCATTCCATTTTCACTAGATAATTTCGACAAGTCTTCTAATCCCTGTTCGTTATTAACAAGCGCTTATTATTCATTATTTCATTCCTGTCTGCGAACTCCAGAACTCCGGCAAAAATCCGTCTTCCCCTCGGGTTGGGGGAGGGGGGGGGGGTCGGAGCAATCTTTGTGCTCCCCAACGCCACATGCCTAATGTACCGTCTTCACTTTGGCATATGTCTCACGCTTATGCAGTTTTTCGATATAAAATCACCTATCATCCGAGAACGTGCTAAATTCAGCATATATGTCTTTTAAGAACAACCGATTTAAGTTCTACGGAGTCCTGAACGTAATCCAGAAGTAGCAGCTCCCAATTTATCGAAACATTTTATGGCAGTAATTGTTTTATTTATCATGCGGGATACACCTAGTCACAATTTGAACCGAAAACAGCTCCAGAAGTGAAATTCGGTGTGTGACAAATCTGTGTTTTCGATATGGTAATTGAAGAAAAGATAGTTGCAACCGTAAGCGGCTTGGTCGTAAAAACGTTCCAGGCCAAACCGTGAATACCCAACCTCGAGATAAACCAGTGCCCCTTTGTAATTAGTGTGGTCTGTCACACACAGCTCAACGTGATTGAGTCACAAAAGTTAGCCGTTTACATCCACGGGGTCTCACAAACGTTTAAGCGACACATTGCATGGCCCTAATCAGGTTCAAATATGTATATCCGCCAGTGATTAAAAACGTATCTTGCCCACTTCCGAAACACATTTATGCTTGGTGTGCGAGAGCATGCGAGATATTTATTCCGTCGGTCTAAACGCATCGTCAGCTTGATTATTTGCCGAGTTTCCTCCATTATTCAAGAGATTGGCTCTTAAAGTGTATTGCGGGAAGATTGACGCTCCAGATTCCTTTGACTGCGCCATAAAATTGTTCAAAACGCAGGAGCCAACAGTGAAAAATTATAAAACACGACAGTTTGGGTAACACACGTTTATCTACTCGCAGATGAGAAGGAATTGAAATGGAGCGATTCACAGCTCTCTATAAACCAGACATTTTGGCACGACCGGCCCAAGCTGTGATGTCATGGTTGTTCTTTAAGCTCACAAACGAATCTCTCATTACACGTGTTCGAGTCTGCTCAATATTTTTATTTTTGTGAGCTGACTTGCAGGTTAATATTGTCACGAATGACAAGTGATGAGGCGATAATAACTGAAGAAACTAAACGTTTAATGGGGGCGAACTTGTGCCCAAAAATAAAGAAGGAAACAAAAGATAACAGCAGAGCGTCGCGGGCGTCGAAAGCGGCGAAGCAGCAGGATCGAACGCTGAGGCGAAAACTGACTCGGCTTGCCAGGCGGAGCCCCTTTTGTACACGCGTGGGCTTCCGGAACATTCGGCGTAGAAGGTTCGGTTCGTAGAACATTCTAACCTCGAATTAGCAAGGCGGCTCTCGAATTTGCTAGAACATCACATTACAGCGTCAACAAAAATGTGTAGGCGCGGCCAGGAATCGAACCCTGGCCTTCTGCGTGGAAGATAAGTGCGATAACCGTTATGCCACGGGCGCGCTGCCTATTTGGTTAGCTGCGCCCGCGGCATTATTCCCCCTTAAAAAAGTGCATCGTCCCGATGCAGCACAACACGAAAAAACAAAAAAACAAATCCACAACTAAAGGACAGCAGACTCGCGAGCCACAATTCACAGTTCGCAGTTCACAGTTCACAGTTCACTCGTCGACGACGGTGGAAAGTGCTATCGTTCGTAATACGGCTTCAGCCGGACGACGTGCACCACCTCGGGTCGCGGCTGACGTCTGGTTGATGGTCGTGTTCCGTCGGGAAGAACTTCGTAGTTCAGATCTCCGAGGCGTCGGATGACCTTGTAAGGCCCGAAGTAGCGCTTCAGCAGTTTCTCGCTGAGACCGCGACGACGAATCGGCGTCCACACCCACACTCTGTCTCCGGGCTGGAAGTGGACGGCGCGGCGACGAAGATTGTACCGGCGAGCGTCGACACGCTGTTGATCGTGGATTCGAAGGCGGGCTAGTTGGCGTGCTTCTTCTGCTCTCTGACTGACCGCATGGGCATCGTCGCATCCGTCATCCACAGGCTCATGAGGCAGCATCGCGTCCAGCATGGTCGTCACTTTTCTTCCATGCACCAGCTCGAATGGCGTAAACCCGGTGGTTTCTTGAGCTGCAGTGTTGTAGGCGAACGTGATGTAAGGTAATACCTCGTCCCACGTCTTGTGCTCTACGTCGACGTACATGGAGATCATGTCGGCGATCGTCTTGTTGAGCCGCTCCGTAAGCCCGTTGGTCTGCGGATGGTACGCGGTGGTCCGACGATGGCTGGTGTGGCTGAGCCGAAGGATCTCTTGCGTGAGCTGGGCCAAGAACGATGATCCTCGGTCGGTTATCAAGACTTCGGGGGCGCCATGTCGAAGGAGAATAGACTCGACGAAAAACTTGGCGACTTCTACCGCTGTTCCCGATGGCAGGGCTTTCGTCTCGGCGTATCGTGTAAGATAATCGGTCGCGACGATAATCCACCGATTTCCTTGCGCCGATGTTGGGAACGGCCCAAGTAAATCCATTCCGACCTGCTGGAAGGGCGTAGTTGGGGTAGGAATCGGCTGCAGAAGTCCTGCTGGCTTCGTCGGGGGCTTTTTACGTCGTTGGCACTCATGGCAGGACCGTGTGTACAGATGGACGGTTTTTGGGAGTCTCGGCCAGTAGTACTTGTCACGAATCCGGGCGAGCGTCCTGCTGTAGCCAAGGTGTCCAGCCGTCGGGTCGTCGTGGCAAGCTTGAAAGATTTCTTCGCGCAGGCTGGCCGGAACAACCAGCAGCCAGGCAGGGTTACTTGTTCCGAAGTTCTTCTTGAAGAGCACGCCTCGCTGCAGAACGAAGCTTGGTAAGTCTCGGGCCAAGACTCGCGGAACTGAACTTCCTTGACCTTCGAGGTGGTCGATCACGGCGCGAAGTTCCGGGTCGTCTCGTTGAAGCACTCCCATGTCGGTATCTGTAACGGCGCCGAGAAAACGGTCGTCGTCGTCGTCGTCGGTGCTGTCGGAAGGAGATTCGACGGGGGCCCTAGACAAACAGTCGGCGTCATTATGCTTGCGGCCAGACTTATGCACAATGGTTACGTCGAATTCTTGCAGTCGGAGACTCCAGCGAGCGAGGCGTCCTGACGGGTCCTTCAGGTTGGCGAGCCAACAGAGAGCGTGGTGGTCCGTGACAACGCGGAACGGGATCCCGTACAGGTACGGTCGGAACTTGGTTAACGCCCAGATGACAGCGAGACATTCCTTGTCGGTCGTTGAGTAATTTTTCTCTGCCTTGGACAGTGCCCGGCTTGCGTAAGCGATCACCCTCTCTGCTCCGTCTTGTCTTTGGACGAGTACCGCGCCGAGTCCGGCGTTGCTGGCGTCCGTGTGAACTTCCGTTTCCGCGGCTGGATCGAAGTGTCCGAGGATAGGGGGCGACTGGAGTCTTTCCTTCAGTTCGTTGAACGCTTGTTCTTGCTCCTCCCCCCACTGGAAGTTCACGTCGTCCTTCGTGAGATGCGTGAGCGGTGCAGAAATCTTGGCGAAATCGCGAACGAAACGCCTGTAGTAAGCGCACAGTCCAAGAAATCTTCTCACGGCTTTCTTGTCTGATGGCTTCGGAAATGCGGCGACAGCGGATGTCTTTGCCGGGTCAGGGCTTACACCCTCAGCGCTCACGACATGGCCCAAGAATTTAAGCTCGCCGTAAGCGAACTGACATTTTGACGGCTTGAGTGTCAGTCCAGCATTCTGGATAGCCTGTAGCACGGCTCGCAGACGTCTCAGGTGCTCGTCGAAGTCGCTTGCGAATACCACGACGTCATCGAGGTAGACGAGACAGCTTTGCCATTTCAAGCCTGAGAGGACGGTATCCATTACGCGCTGGAAGGTCGCCGGTGCTGTGCACAGTCCAAACGGCATCACTTTAAATTCGTACAGTCCGTCCGGCGTGACGAAGGCAGTCTTCTCACGGTCCCGTTCGTCGACCTCGATCTGCCAGTACCCGCTCTTCAGGTCCATCGACGAAAAGTATCGGGCGTGGCGCAGCCGGTCCAGAGTGTCGTCGATGCGGGGCAACGGGTAGACGTCCTTTTTTGTTACGGCGTTCAGTCGACGATAGTCCACGCAGAACCGAAGAGTCCCGTCCTTCTTTTTCACCAGGACTACCGGTGAAGCCCACGGACTGTTTGAGGGCTGGATGATGTCGTCGTCGAGCATTTCTTCAACTTGCTTCTGGATGACTTCTCTCTCTTTCACCGAAACACGGTACGGCGATCGATGAACGGGAAGTGCGTCGTCATCAGTAACAATTCGATGTTTCCCGACCGTCGTTTGGCGTACCTTTGACGACGTGGAGAAGCACGCACTGAACTTGGCTAGAAGGTCACTGAGTTGTCGCCGTTGTGGGGTAGGCAGGGTTGGATCGATGTCGAACTGCGGAGGCGGCGTTGTCTCGTGTGACCACGAAGAGAGGTCTTCTGATACTCCGGCGATAGCGGCTGAGTCGGGGAGTTCCTCGGCGTGACCCACGGCGGTGCCTTTCGTAAGGTGCTGAGCCTCCTGTCGGAAGTTCGTTACGAGCGCAACAGTGCGTCCGTCTTGGAGCTCCGCGATGCCTCTTGCGACGCCGATCCCTCTTCCTAGGAGCAGTTGGACGCTACCCTCCAGCAAAGCTTCTCCGCAGATGCCTTTTTCGGTCACGACAGGCACAAGTACACTCGAGCGTGGTGGCAAGTTCACGTGGTTGGAGAGTACACGCACTGTAGCTGACGTGGCTGCCAAAGTTGTGTGATCCTCGGGCATTACAACAGGTTTCCGCAGCCTCAACTCGTTGGCTTCCAGGTCGATGACGGCGCTGTACTCGCACAAGAAGTCCATTCCAAGTATAACGTCCCTCGCACAGTCCCGTAGAACGACGAACTTTACCGGACAGGTCTCGCCGTGAATCTCGACGCGAGCAGTGCATCTTCCGACTGGCGTGATGAGATGTCCCCCGGCGGTCCGTATCTGTGGGCCATCCCACGGCGTCGTCACTTTCCGAAGGCGTTGGGAGAGCCTCCCACTCAGGACGGAGTAGTCTGCTCCGGTGTCGACGAGAGCCGACGCGTCGTGACCGTCGATAACGATGTTTAGGTTATTCTTCACCGTTGCAGGAGCGTCGTTTCGGTCTCTGGTGGTGTTTGAGTGGGGGCCCTCCGACGTTCGTGGAGGATCTTGGCGTCGGTCGTCTTCGGCAACTCCACCTCCAGGGGTTGCCGCGCCTAGTTTCCCCGGCGAGGAGTGAGGGGTGACAGGCTTTCACGTCGGGGTCGGTGCATCGGTGAAGCTGGACGTCGTGGCGACGGCGACCGGGACACACGGCGGTACGCAGGCTCGGGGGACTGAGGTCGTCGCAGGTACTCGTCGATCTCCCGAGGGCGCTCACCATAACGGGGGCGCGGGTCGTTCGGGTGGAACCCACGCAGCCCGAGTCGTCGGTATGGGCATCGGCGGTAAGTGTGGTCTGCCTCCCCGCAGTGGAAGCACAGGGGGCGTCGGTCGGGCGTTCGCCACACGTCGGTCTTCCGGGGTGCGCGGGGCTCCTGGCAGGCGTACTGGACCGGGTCGTCGTGGCGTCTGTCGTGCTGCGGCGCAGGAGACTGACGTCGGGGAGGCGCGACATAGGCGCGAGGAGGAGGCGGTGGCCGTCGGGCCACTGCGGCGTAAGTCAGCGTGGCTTCTTCGGGGACTGCTACGCTGATGGGAGCCTCTGGTTGAATGGCTCTTTGCACCTCTTCCCGCACGACCTCGGCGATGGAGAGCGAAGCCGGTCGGTCAGCGGCGGGTAGCAGCTTTCGGAGCTCCTCCCGGACGACGTCGCGAATGATTTCCCGAAGGCCGTCGACACCAGTGGTGTTCAGGTCCAGTGGGCAAGATGCGGCGGTTGGAGGAGCAGGCACGCCGGCAAGTCGATGGTAATGGCTTGCTCGAGCCGACAGCGCGCGCTCGATGTTAGTGGCTTCAGCCACAAAACCATCGACGGTTGTCGGGGGATTGCGGACAAGGCCCCCGAAAATTTCGCTCTTGACGCCCCTCATAAGGAAGCGCAACTTCTTCTCCTCGGTAGGCTTGCGGGTCGGCGCGTGCACACAGTCGTAGCACGTCTTCAACGAAGCTTGTCACGCTTTCGTCGGGGGCTTGAGTCCGCGTCTGGAGCAGGTCCTCCGCCTTCTGTCGCCGATGTTGGTTCGAGAAGGTTCGCTTCAACTCGGCGGTGCAGATATCCCACGAAGTGAGCGAAGCCTCGTGGTTTTCGAACCAGTTCCTCGCGGTGCCTTCCAGCGAGAAGTATAGGTTCTGGAGGCGTTGCTCGGCGTTCCATCCGTTGTGGCGGGCTACACGTTCGTAGTGTCGCAGCCAGTCTTCGATGTCCTCGTGGATCTCGCCGTGGAAGGGAGTCGGCGTACGGGGAGCGGCGGGCAGGTAGACGACGGCAGGAGCGGCGGGGGTCGGCGACTGGTTGGCCATCGTCGGCCTCGTTGGCTGCTTGGTCCTGGGCGGCAGAGGTCCGAATTCCGGGTGTAGGCCTTGGGTGCGACGACTGAACCGGATCTCGGTAGTGCCTTCGTTGGTTCTTCCTGGGCTTGGCGTCGGACTTGCACTGCGGGCCCTCGGAGGGGTACGCGGCAGGGGCATGCGGTACCCCGCACCTCCACCAAAATGTCACGAATGACAAGTGATGAGGCGATAATAACTGAAGAAACTAAACGTTTAATGGGGGCGAACTTGTGCCCAAAAATAAAGAAGGAAACAAAAGATAACAGCAGAGCGTCGCGGGCGTCGAAAGCGGCGAAGCAGCAGGATCGAACGCTGAGGCGAAAACTGACTCGGCTTGCCAGGCGGAGCCCCTTTGTACACGCGTGGGCTTCCGGAACATTCGGCGTAGAAGGTTCGGTTCGTAGAACATTCTAACCTCGAATTAGCAAGGCGGCTCTCGAATTTGCTAGAACATCACATTACAGCGTCAACAAAAATGTGTAGGCGCGGCCAGGAATCGAACCCTGGCCTTCTGCGTGGAAGATAAGTGCGATAACCGTTATGCCACGGGCGCGCTGCCTATTTGGTTAGCTGCGCCCGCGGCAATATTATCAGAGGAGAAGAGATACAGTCGCAATAGTCATACGAATCACTTCACCGCAGCGTCGGTCGTCTTATGAAACCTTAGAGTTCACATAATAAATGTAGTGAAAAAGGTCCACGATCTTGCCATGCATCTCAGACGCTTCGGAAAGGTGGGGCTTAGACATGGAATCGTCGCGTACCCATCCAAACACAAGGTAAATATAGGGGAACCGGAAATGTTTTTCTCCCTCTGTCATGGCTTCCTGAGGTGTCGCGAACATACTATATTAAAATATATAAAGTTGACAAGCACTCAAGCAACTAAAACTTGTTGCGGTAATAGGAGCACGCCGAACATCTCATCTACCTATTGTCAACGCTTTTCTTTCGCTATTTTCCTCATAATTTCACTCGGGGACCATCGATGTCCGCGCTTTCAATCCGCTCGTTCTAATTCTGTATTTTGCACCCCAGCATGAAGATGGAACGGTGAAGGCCCCTAATATCTTTCGCAAAACAAAGTAAGCAGCGTGGCATTTGCTAGTTTATCGTAACTATGACCGTGGCATTTGCTGGTTTATCGTAACTATGACCGAATGAGCGGCACCCTCTTTAGAATTCAGGATTACTCGAGGTGAGATGCGTACTTCTTAACTGAAAGAAGTGCCAAGTTTGATTATTTTGCGACAAAAAAAAAGAATTTTTTTTAAAGGTTTTAGAGACTTTGATTTGTTAGAGTTGAGCACGACTGCCAAACCGGTATCTTTAACATGCATCAAGCAGTAGCTATTTCACGAAGCGAAGGCTTGGGAATATTCATGGTTATATTCGAACCCGCAGGGGTATTTTTTTAGCGACATTTATTGAGCATTCGGAGCGGAAAATTATGTCGACGTGAAATACGTTGCAAAAGTGGCGTCGCGCGATAATGCCACGTGTCTCGTACACTTTCGCTTCAAAAGGCTACGACTACGCACTCCTGGTTTAGACTCTCCACATAGCGAAATGGGGTTGCGTTCACTGACAGCTTGTGGGGTTATACTATTATGGCAGCGACTTTCATCCACGCAATGTCCTGTTGTTTCACCGCCCTCGACGGGTGTGCAGTCGGCGGACGTAGCTAATAATCGTGGATCCCGCGGCAAGCAGGTGGGGCTTGAAAACCGTGATGAGGTGGTTGCCCACGCGCTTATGTGAATAGGCAGGTTCCGGTTGAATTGTTCATTGAACGCTCCCTTTTTATCCATTTGGGCTGGGGTGAAGTGGCGCTCCCACTGCTAATGCTTCGATAAAAAAACAGTGTGCAGACACTGTCAATGGCGTGGTCCTTCCTTGCATAAACGTCCTGTCACATTGGGCATACAAAGAAGTGGCTGCAGGCATCTTCGAGGCAGGTATGAAGTAAGCATGAAACATACTTGAACACTGCCCGCAGCTAATGATGTAATCATGTCTGTAACAACATCGTGTTTTTTGTATCATGTATATAAGCAGTTTGACTTCGGCGTAAACCTACACTGAAATAAAAATAAATATATGTATTTTGAAAGGGCTCAAACGGGACACGTACGTTTTGATCTAAAAATTAATCGCAAAAATACACACTTTTTTTGCGCTATATTCATGAGGGAAGGCGCACATTAGGTGTAACGCACCACCCGCTTCGGCAACGTGGGTTGCACTGACCTCACAACGAATACTTTTGACCACCATGTAAGAGGAGGAGAGGAAGCTGATTTTGTAAGAAGTTTAAGTGACGGGTTAATCGCCGATAATCTTCTGGGAGGAGAATAGCGACGTATGTGCAAATCCGGGAGGCACAAATAGGATCCTGATAAGAAGGGAGCTCCTTCTTGCACTCTTCTCTCGTGGTCATTGAAGCGCTCTTTTAATGACGTCACGTGCAACCCATATATACTGGATTGCCTCGGCCGCTCGACTGGACGCGTTTTCAAGCATAATGTTTCCCTGTCGCGACGTCCGGTAGTCTGCCGTCTGACACTGTCTGCTTGTCGGTGCGGGTAGACGCGCCTCAGCCATGGAGTTAGGAAGAAGAGGAGAAAGGCTCAAGACAGCCAATCGAGTGAATCCCAAGGGAAGCCGGAATTAGAGGTCGCGGGCGATGGGAACAACTCCCAGTGTCCCCAAGACCGTCCAATTGACCCGTCCAATTGACCCAGATAGCCGGCCTTGAGGTCCGAGCATTGGCCGTGGGAAATTAGCAAGACAAAGGAAAGATGCAAGCTGTATTGGAAAAAAAATCATCGTTGACCAACGAAAAAGGCGGAGACAATCATCATTAACAGGAAGGGCGTCGTAGGAGATCTGAAATACAACTTCTCAGAGGAGCAGTCTCGGAGATTGAAGGCCACGTTCTTACGTGAAATTGAAAGGACGACAGCAGTCTTGTACGCGTTACTGGAAATAGTAACCGATTACAATTACAGCTACTTCCTAGGAAAAAATTAACGCATTACAGTAATCAGCTAATGCATCAAAAGTATTTGAAAAATTACCAGAAAGTAATTGATTATTCCTCACGGTCATTTTTTAACTTTTTATTACGAAATCAAGAATGCCTATACTTATATGTTTAAAGTGGTTACTTTTGAACAAATAATTAGGAACTACGTAAAGACTACTGAAGATGTTCCATTTTTTAACTCCTTTGAGAGCACGTTATCTTCTTCGCGTACAGGTAGAGAACAAAATAAGTTATTGTTGATAGAATTCGTCACTTCCTTTAGCAATAGAGATAGATATATAAAAATAGTAAGTGAAAAAGAGAGAGGAAGAGACGGATAAATGAACAGCCACATGCTACACTAGTAAAAATCATGATCTAGTAAAAAAAATCTTAGGTAATATAACCTTCAGTTCTTAGTACGTTCTATACATGTACACGCTTGCGAACTCTTTCGAGTTGAAGGGGGCTGGGGGGGGGGGGCGATTCTTTGATGTGACTAGATGAGGTCAATGTGCAGAACACAGTCGCCTATGCCGCGGCAAAACAGGATCCTAAAAATCTGTACAGAGGAAACGAGACACTCTCAACAATCTCCACAGAAAAAATGTCGCTGGGCGCTTTGACATCCTAATCTTTCAGGTATCTCGTTATCTTTTTTTTCTAGTTTTTTAGAGGGCAAAAAACTGTTCAAGGTCGGAGCAATATAGACGAGTGGAGCACAGGACGACATAGCAATTCTTCACGTAAAATAACGCAACTGAATTATTTTAGGTATTTCAGAAACATATAATTGATTACTGGTAATTGATTACACAATAATTTTAATTGAATGGCAGCGAACGTTACTGCAGAAAGGAGTAATTCTAGCGTTAAAAGTTGCAATAAATTATAAGTGATTACAAGTAATCTGTGACTTGTTACTCGTTAGGTACAGATTTGGACGATAATGCCGAAATCTGTGAGGATATTGACTGCCTTCTTGAATAAACTAAGCGAAGTGGAGATTGCTCAGTGATAATCTACGATGCAAGAGATGCCTTACCTTACGGTGGTCGTCATAAAGAAAGTACCCGACGGGAATTCGTTTTGAGATGTTTATTTCGATGCATCAAAATAATTTCTTTATTTAGTCACCGTTGAAAAGTCATTCTTCATAATTTTTGTTTTAGAAATACGCTGAGACGCCTAACGTTGCGTCAAGTTTTCGTTTTTCTTTTACTTTTTTATAATCACTATTATAGATAACTGTGAACAGCTGCAGTCCATTTTTTATAATAAACCAATATAGAAATTTTCTAGTGGAACAATCACTTTATGCTAAGGTTGCCTGGAAGGCGTCACTGAGTAGTCCGTGCAACGCGTCCAAAAGAAGCGGTCCATTGGTTTCCGCCCGGTGACATATCATTGAAGTGACGTGCTGTTGCCGGCCGCGAATTTGGTGACGTCACAGCAGTGGAGGGGATGTGGCATTATGTGGCAGACGCCTGTTCTGTTCCAAGTCGCGCATTCCAGTCTGACAGTCCATAGAAGCTTCGGCTGCCAGAAGTTGGGACACTGCGATGACAGCGACGCTCGCGTTCGCTCGTGCTTTTCGCCTACATTCCTAAGAGCAACCGCCAGGATCGTGATATCCAACAGCATTACACTCCGGCTTCTGTGACGTCATTTGTTTGTTCTTCGGGATAACTTTTGATGGGGGGGAGGGGGGGTTGAGATAGGAATCTAGACACAGCGGTCGGAGATGCACTCCAGGCACCATGCTTATGTTTAGGTGGGAATATTTACAGTATTCTAAAACATTTCAAAATATTGTAATATAATAAAGTACTGCACCACAGTGTTTTTCGCCTAGTTCATGCAATACCCACTAAGTGCGGAAAATGTAAAAAAGTGGTCCGGCCTAATTGGTACGCTTGCACGGATTTAAGTGGATTGTACGGTGGAACGGCACCTAACTTTGCCTCTATTTCATCTAGAGTTTTTTATTTTTATTTTATTGCTACATGGACACTACTTTAGCCCCTGAGTTCTTCTCTCTATCTAGATGAAGCCGAGATTTACTACACTTGTTTTCACCTCAAGCACCACAAAAAAAATAAATTCTTGCTACCTCAAAGCGCTCAAAATTTTACAACATGAAAAAGAATGCAATAAACATTCTAGGGAGGGCGTTGTAGAACATTGGAAGCATTACACATTAGAGGAACATTATCACCTTATGTAGTGAACTAAGATACTTATGCGTGCTTGAAGGATCTGTTAGTTCTTTTTTACGTACGCCTCTTATATATGTGAGGAATCGTTTTTCTTTTTATCTTCATGGCAACCGATATTTGTAAGAACTACTTTGCACAGTGAATGAACTTTGTTCAAACCTTGGTTTTGTCTTCAGGTGACGCTATGGCGTTTTCAACGTCAAGGGAAGTCACGTGACACAACGACGTGACACTGACGCCACATAATTTGTTGAGAAGTAGCACAATATTTTAGGAATATGGTAGAAAGCCTTTAATCTAGCATTTTAGCGCGCAGGAAGTAATGTAATGTTACTAAGTAACTAAACGCAGTTTGAATTGTCACACATTCTCCATCCAATCTTTCGGATCCCAGAGCATGGCGTGTTTCACAACATGTCCGCACTTCTCCACGAAGGCCTCTTCAATCTTGCGAGAGTTCTCTGTGCTGAAGTGGTTCCTCCAGTCTCCAACGACGCCTTTGCGGACCATAACACTGGGCGGAGGTGGGCCCTATCCAGGGGATAGTCCTTCTGTGCCGTCCATCTTTCGGGAGGCTTGCCACCCAAAGCCCTATTGTAGTTTACATTGAGATACTCCTTCATTGCTTCCAGACTGCTCATGTCAACGACTCTCTTAAACTTGTTCGAAGTCGGATTTAGAAGTTCGGGGTCGTCTAGGTCCAAGAACTTGGCGATTTGCAGCACTGACCCAGCGTGATCCCTCGTGATGCCTTCGTAGGTGAGGCACAAGACGTTGTCAGCGTGGGAATTAGGGTACCAGGAATTCAGATGGCTGAAACAATCTCCGAACGTCGTTTCACCGTTTATAAATTTCTGAACGTACTCGTCGAAATAAGCATTTTCAAAATTGTAGATTTTGGTTTCTCTCGTGTGATGATAGTAAGATGTGCAGCAGTCTTTGGGGTTCCTGGCGACGTAAATATACTTCGCACAAGTATGCTGGGGCAGCAGTTGGTACTCGAGGTGGGATGCGATGATCCTGGGGCGAGGAAGGGAAGCGATGACATCTTTGCCGACCATTTCAAGGAAGGAAGTTGAAAGGCCATAATCGCTCTCCTGGGATGAGGTCCTGCCAAGCAGGAGCTGAACGATGCGCTTGATCCAGTTGGTTCCGCACTTTGGGAAGGTGTCGATAAAAATGTCCCCTTCCGAAGGCTCGTACTTCAGGCAGGATCTAAAGTTGTCTGGATCGAATCCCAGGGGAAGCTTAATACCGTCCACAACTTGGAAAAGCGGCTTTGTAGTCTCCATTGTAATGTTGACTTGGTGTACCGGGAAGAAACTGAAATGAGGTGGCTATTAATGCAGATTGAACCTTCTAATTTGTGTACTGTGTAAAGGTCGACATGAAGAAAGGCACTGTTTTAAATAAATATCTATATCTACATATATATATATATATATATATATATAATATATATATATATATATATAATAGGAAGACAACAGGAAGACATTGAAATATATGTAAGAAAAACATAATTCGTCTCATTCAAAGACCTTAAGACGAAAGAAAAAATATACACATAAACCACACACGGTGTTACTCGCTTTACTGTGAAACGACGAGCATGTAATATTTTTGTGTTCGAGGCACATCTTGTTGCTAATCGCCGTGATGCGATATCTAAACTTGCATGGTTGTACAGAAAAATTTGAAACGGTGAAAAATTAAGTATTCCAACTATCTTCCAGTGCACTTTGCCATTCCGACATGATCGATAAAATAAAAAAGTAAATACACTACTCCTAAATTACTTACTCTGCAGCATTAGGTTAGCTATAAACTGCGAGCCTGTTTTTAACTGAAAAAAGATTTGTGATTTCATCCCGAGAAAATGCAATATATGAATTAGTATGCCTGAAAACTCCAGCCAGTAACGACTGCCCATTTTTAGAAATTAACACATGAGCACCCAAGAGTCTTGACTTAAATCATCTATTGTCATTTCAAAACATTTTAGAGGGCAGCTCTTAGGCGCCCGTTTCCGGCTTGAGCGGTGTCGGCGTCGGCGTAACCGCGCGGTGCATGATGGGAAATGTCCCATAATGCACCGCGCGAGCCCCCCCCGAGGTCACGTGACCCCCTCCCGGAGGAGATTGAAGAATGAGGGGAGGAGGAGGAGGAGGAGGGGTATATCCTCCCCTCAGTACCCTTCCATCCTCCTCCTCATGAGTTGCGCTCTAATTCGGCATTACAGGGAGTTGTAAACGGCTTTCACTTTTTTATAATGCCCTTGTTCTTTGTGTTGTCAGTGGTAGAGTAGGCGAAGGCTGAATGTTCCGCAGGCTGAGTGATTTCCAGTGCGACAAGTTGATTCGTTGCTGGAGATAACGCTCTGCGGTGTAGGCTGAGGTTAGAGACCAGTTGTGCCAGCGCGGTTGTCACAGATCTGCATTAGCGGCGGTAAATTAAAAAAATTAAAAACGTTTACAATTATCTGTAATGCCTAATTAGAGCGCAGCTTTTGGGGGAGGGGGAGGAGGGGAGGGTATCGAGGGGAGGGTATGGAGGGGAGGGTATGTCCCTGCTCCCCTCCGTACCGTCCCCTCCTCCTATCCTGCTCCCCTTCCATTTAGTGGAAAAATTTCGCTACGTTTCCCGCTAAATCAAGCAAAAAGTTCCCCTCTATATTTAGCGGGTAAGGCGGTAAGTTGGGCGAGTTGGTTGAACATCTTCAAACGTGAAAACAGCGCAAACAATTGACAAAGGACAAGTGAAAGAAGTGCACGGACAAAGCGCTGACTATCAACTGAAGTTTAATTTTCAGGCGAACCAGAAAATAAACATATTGAGCATAGGTAAATTTAGCGAAAGTTTTTCCGCTACATTTAGCGGGGAAACTGAATTGGTGTCCAGGAAACGTGGCGTCAATTTCCCCGTCAAATTTAGCGGAAACATTTCCGATATATTTCTCCGCTAAATTTAGCGTGACGTCACGTGATGTCACACGTGACGTCCCGTGTGACATCACTATGGGAAACGTCCTATAGTGCAACGCATAATGATAATGAGCAGCGTCCGCGTCCGCGGCGGCGAAGCCAACACCCTCTCCGCTAACTTGGAAACGGGCACCTAAGAGCTGCGCTCAAAAACAAATTGTGTGTTTTGTGCATATTTATACAGCCTGAAGTTGGTCTGCCTCTCCTGTATAGACGTTGAGCGGCTACATGCAACGTTTTATCCATGACATCCTCAGCTCTTGAGTTACTACCACATCTTAGAACCCCCTGCTCGTCCCGCTGTCGTGGCCGAGTGGTTAAGGCGATGGACTGGAAATCTATTGGGGTACCCCCGCACATGTTCGAATCCTGTCGACTGCGCGAACATTTTTTTTTTAGAAGACAGATGGGATGACAATTGTTGAAGAAGACGCCGGACGGACAATGCTAGACCCTAAGGAGCTCCGTCCCTTAAAATTGTGTGTTTCGTGCATGTTAATACAGCCTGAAGTTAGTCTGCCTCAACGGGCAACTTGTGTCTCAGTTGTAGATGAGAAATTTAGCCAGTGCAGTACAACCGCTAGCGCGGGGTCTTTAACGTGCACCACGCTGTGGTGATACACGACCGCGATCCGGTACGATGCTCATCCAGATCGAAACTGGCCGTGGTGGGGATTGAACCAAGGACCACTCGGTTCTGCAGCGCGAGCTTTGTCTCCACGTGCTCCGAGCCCACTGGGCCACCAATCCCCCTAGTGAGACATAAAGCGTTTCTAGAAACATAGAAAATCGAAAGTTATTTTTTGGGTTCACTTGTGACATGTAGAGTGATTACTATGAAAAGTTAACGTGCACGCCTATTGATCGACATTAAGGTGGCTACTAGGGCCGGAAAGTTCGTAGCTTAGGAAACGCAGCTCTTTGTCTTGTCCCTCTAACATTTGTCCTCGATTTATATCGGCGATGCTCTCCTTCACTAATAATCTCCGGGAAACATCTTGGATAACCATAACGGTTGTAACACATTTTATCGCATGCCGCGGAAGAACAGGGCCACTGAAGGTAATTTTTTTCCAAGGCTATTATGTTCGTGCACTTTGAAAAACTAAAGGAATGTGGACATCAATAATAGAGCTAGTTGATACACTTAATTGTCACAAACGCCTACACTGTAGTCAAGAGTACACGAGCATGAGCCCAGCTCCTACATAAACGAGGCTGGAGGACTGAAATTTCTGCGTCACCTAAAGAACCAATCGAGGGCAATGATTCGACACAAGTGTTTCGTCAGCGTAAGGCTGAGCTTCGTGTCCTCACTGATTGAACCCGACTCTGAGTCGAACGCTGACTCATGTCGCATTCGCGCCCTGCATTGAACGTTCAGCACTACGCCTTGTTATCTGAAGGGTGTTGGTGAGCTTAGATGAGCAAGTGCTTTTGCTTTTGAGAAACAACAACTAAGGAGGCATGCTTGAAAGTTCCACACTCGCACCCACTTCTACGGTGCATGGAACGCATCTTCGTGTGTTGAGCGTACTATTCCGCTCGTACACTGAAGTTGGTCCCGAAGTGCCAGCAAATGACGTTCCAAAAGACTGAATGTCAAGCGGTTGGTCGTAGGAGTTCCAGCAACGAGCACGAGAAAGGTCATCAGCCACTCCACTCTGCAAAGGTGGATGACCAGCGAAGCTGTTTAGCACAGAACAGAGACGTGACGCACAATTTTGAACAAAGGTACTGACACGGTTATGCACGATCTTCATCGGTGGTGTTTGCCACCCGCCTCCGCCGCTGACATTCTCGTTGCCGTTCCCGCCGTTGCTCTTCGGGAGTAAGGACAATAGACCAACTCATGTTTACAAACGAACCGGAGCGCCCCTAGAAGACGCCACTGGCGCCGCGCATGCGCGATGGATTGTGGGCACAAAGCTCGCCGTCGACTATAAACAAACCATTGGACGGCGATGTTGTCGGCGTCGGTGTGAGCCCCCTGCTCTTTTTCGTGTCGTTGGAATTGTTCATTTCACGTCTTCCTGGCAATGTCCGATATGCTTCACGGGCCTCAACGAAGTTAACGAGGCTCGTAACACCGGAAAACTTCGCGTTAATAACCTGACATGCGGCGATTCATTTCGCGTGGACGCCGCAGAATGGGCGCTAAAGTCTGCGTCGCATGATGAGATTCTGCTCGTTATTTTCAGTTGCGACGTTGCTCGGGCTGCAAAAGCGTGGACCGTTGCTGAGAGCGTCGACGTCGATGATGGAAATCGCGAGGAGAACCGAACCAAGTGAATCAGGCATAACAAACAGGGTCGGTGATGGCTACTGGTAACAATGATCAAGATCTCTCCGTATCTACTGTTGACACCGAGCCTAGTTACCCCAACCCAACTTCAAACTTGAGTCTTTTGAGGCCTGCACTTACTTTTTACCGCAATTACCAGGTCCACTTTTGGTCTACGGGCCGCAGTCGTTTGAACGAGCAGACGACAAAGTGGAGACAAGTTTAAAAGAGCAGACCACAGTTAGAACGACCAGGCAGCCGTTTCAATTCAGCGCACTGAACCTGGTCCGTAGGCGGTCCGTACAGCTTGGCGGTATTCCCGCGTTTATGTTGGAAAAAAACAACAAAATCTGACGACCACAGGTGTCTGTGAATTCAGCCCAAATTGCTTCCCCCACAAGCCATCGTAGTTCGATAGCGACTGGTTTGCCCTTTTTACGGCTCCTATTCATGTTCTCGGACAAACGGAGGCGGCAAAGAAAAACACATAAAAGTGATCTTCAAACCCTTCCCCATTTTTTTGGTACAGCCCCTGTCGTGGCGTTTTGACGAGAAGGCAGGTTTTTGTCTGATTTATTTCAAAAGAACACAGGAATGCATGTCTCGCGGGGTGACATCCGCCCACCGCCCCAGACCGGAAGTGCGCTCGACGCTACACCACCGCGGCGTGACGTAACAGAGCTGAGTTCGTGTATACGCGGCCTCCACATTATGACGAGTTACAATGAAGTAAAAGTGAAGGTAGAAAACGTCAACTTGTTTTTCTGTTCCTTTTTTTATTTATTTACATTTGCCTGGACGACTATTGCCGCCCCCAGGAGCCGGAGGAAACTAGACACACGCGACGGTTCCGCCACCCGGCAGAAACTAGACACGCCCAACGGGACCTCCACCCCAGGAGACTGGAAGGAAACTAGGTACGCAAGTGCTTGGAACGGCGACAAAGAGAGGGCACTGCGAGTTTTCGTTGATGCACATGAAAAATGCACGGAATCCCAGCCATATATAGTTTCGCTGTAAAAGGCGAGTTTCGCTGTCGTCTCGGGGCTCGAGCTGCTGGCTTCTGAAGCTTGTCTGCACTGTGGAACAGAAAAGCTGCGTGCAGCAAAAGAACAGGCATCTGCCACATTCACCACCGGTGTTGCAGCACCACCAGGATCGCTGCCGGCGACATTATGACACTTCTATGACATCATCAGGCGTAAATCGAGAAACCACTTTCTTGGAAGCGGTAAACACACCAATTGGAGACGCGTTCCAGGCACGATAACCGGCCTTTTGACAGCGCTTCAAATGTTTGCGAGTGGGAGTACGAGTATCGTTATTAGTTACTCGGTCAAAGAGCCGATAGTTCTAGTAGAGCGAATGGTATCCATTACGTGGCTAGGGAGGAGCTCGTGCCGTTACATGAAAGCACGGATGGGTACGCGCCTGTGGTGCCCGCTATTCGTAGCGCACGCTAAACGCGTTTGCAAGAAAAACCTCAGGGCGCCGCCATCTTGCTCGCGTGGAATCCGCTAGGGCGCGGCCATAATCCTAATATGACTCCTCAGTAAGGCGTCGTAATCGGATTTCGGTCACGCCCAAGCGCACACCAAACGAACGAGATGGCGGTGCCCGGAGGCCGCACTTGCGAACGTGTATAAAGCAGTTCCACGAAAAGCTTTTTCACTTCAGGTAAGCCTCGTTTCGCCATGTTGATGATCAGCGTCCATCACTTCCTTCCTTAGCTTCCATGCAGACGCTTAGTCATTGGCGTCGGCGTCGTTTCTGGCGTTGGTAAAACACACAAGCATGGTGTGTGGCTCCATCTAAAGCAGAGCTAAGTACGATCCTGGGTCGTATTTGAGGACGCAATATCATATGCTTACTCAGTATATGTTTCTTTCGAAGTCGCCGCAGTGTCATCTATTGCTGTCATTGTAGCCGCGAAAGGGTCCACTTCTTGATCGCCTGCTCATCTTAAAGGATATCCCCGGTGCAGTTGCTCGATTTTGGGGTTACAAGTGATTTCAGTGCACTAAGTGTCCTTGAATGACAATGTGTAATTTTAATGCGATTGGCTTATTAAGCTACTACTCAAGATTTTCTTCTATGTATATTCTGGTCTCGAATACGTTTCCCCGTTAAATTTAGCGAACAATTTATGCCATGTTACCTATTAACAAATTCAGTTTCTCCGCTAAATTTATCGGAAGATTTACGTCGCGCGACCTATGCACCAATTCAGCTTCACGGAAAAAAATTAGCGGAAACTTTACGTCACATTATATATGCACCAATTTAGTTCCACCCCTAAATTTAGCTTAAATGTGCATCACATGACCTATGCCTCAATCCAGTTTCCCCACTAATTGCAGCGGAAAATTCGCGTCACGTGAGCTATGCACTAATACAGTTTTACTGCTAAATTTAGCGAAACGTTTACATCACGTCACCGATGCACCAATTCAGGCTTTTTGCTAAATTTAAAGAAAAATTTATGTCACAACTATACACCAGCTCAGTTCCACCGTTAAATTTGGGGGAAAATTAACGTCACGTGACGCATGCACCAATTCAGTTTCCGCCCTAAATTTGGGGGAAAATTTACGTCAAGTCGAATCACCAACACAGGTTCCCCGCTAAATTGAGCAAGGAAATCAAAGCCACGACCTATGCATCAAGTCGGGTTTCCCTCTAAATTTAGTGTAAATATTGACGCCACGTGACCCATGCTCCAATTGAGGTTCCCGGCTACATTTGGTGGATAAATTGATGTCACGTGACCTGATGTCAGGGGACGTACCGACAAATTCAGTTCCTCTGTGTGCAACGATGAGTGCTATCGCATTCCTTGATCAACCCTGTGGTTTCTACAAATTTGCTGCCCTTTGTTTTTCGATGCCTTGCATAGTTTTGTAGATATCTCATCTCAAAGATTTGTTTCAGGGGTCTACGGTGAAACTGAAACTACTGTCTTGAGCATGATAGCAATTATGGTAATCAGCTGCATGGTCATCATGTAACTCATATTTCCTTTCGCAGTACCGCAAAACGTACGACTCGCCTAGTCGCTAGTGCAGTTCCGATAAGTCGGGCAAGACGCTACGGTTGTTTTACTGCTTTGATTTTTGGATATCAAATACCTGTAACAAATATTATTACACATTTATAAAGTTGCCCGCACAAAAAACAGTTTGCCACGATGAACGCACGCTTAGAATGAGCCGTCACTTATATTTTGAGAAAAATTACAAGCTTGGTGGATTGCAATGCACTTTGCAGAAGCGGCGTGGAAGCAAATCGTTAGCTCACGTTGAGCAGGAACGAGCTAAGTGAATGCCAACATCGGCACCGGTTGGGCGAACGAGCAGGTAGTCAATAACCTTCGTGCGCGATCGTTGAGGAGTACTTACAAAAGACTGCCACTAAAACATAGCTTTAGAAACAGAAATGGTTCGCTGAAATGGCTCATATCGCAGCAGAAAGGTATGGCGAAAGAACGAAGTACGAGCAAGCAACCTGCTTGCCCAGGCCGTAGTGTTATTACAATAAACGCTCGAGGCTCAGCTGGCGCCAGTGTCTACGGGACTTCCGGTTCTAAATTGAAGCAGGCAGCAACCAGTCTACTTCTCCAGTCCTTATCTGTATTCCTATACACCTTTTCTACGTGGGCGCCGCCATCTTTAATTCTGGAACTTCCGGTATGCGTGAAAACATCGCTTTCTTCTCGCCTCGACAGTAGAACATGTTAACAGTTTAATTGCAACCGTCAGTCGTTCTTGTTATGACCCTTCTATACTTTTTTACTTCTTTCGGGCTGCAATTTCTTGCTTTTTGTTCGGAACGCATACCGGATACGGGGACAACGTGGCTGGGTGCGAGGCTAAACGAAAAAGGTGTATAGAAAAACGTACGTGAATTTTAATGCGAATAGCATTCTTTGGATACTTCACGCACTTTTCGTCTATGTATCTATCTATCTATCTATCTATATATCTATCTGGCTATCTAACCTCTTACGCCGCGGGTCGATAAATAAATAAAAAAGACCGGCGCCGGCGGGATTCGAATTGTTGACCCTTTGATCAGCAGGCAGACGCGCTAACCACAGAGCTATGAAGGCAGTCATTCAAGGCACTCTAAACACCTGTTTATATCTTTACCATCGCGCGCGTTCCATGCACGAGGGCTCATTCCGCTCTCGCGAGGCTTAGCACTGCCCCTAGCTCACCCTCTCCCGCGCTCGGGAGAGGGTGATGTAGCGGCCGTGCTCACCCTCACGAGAGCGGAATGAGCCCTCGTGCATGGAACGCGCGCGTCACCGGTAGCTGTGACAGCGCTGTAAGGCGCGTCCTATGGTAAAGATATAAACAACCGTTTAGAGTACCGTTGGTTGAGACTAGCTGAGACGCCAGAAAGTCTGGTCGGTACCATTTTGAGTGTTTGTGCGTATGGCGCGTGCTTTGCTCGCCTTCCTAAGTGACACAAACGCACGTGCTGGGCTGCGGAGATCATGCGCAGGGCTGTGAAAGTGTCAACAAATTTAGAATCGCCTTAAGAGTGGGCTGGGGTATCTAGAGTGTGCCGGCCACCTGACGAACGCGCATAACTCCGCACCGTTTGATGCTATTCGCATTAACGTAGATAATCATTCCCAAAGGATGGGTTCTGCTGATTTTTCTATTTGCCAGGGAATAATAAAAACAGCATAGTTTTTTTACTCGTAACGGGTACTGTATGTAGCTTTATTCACATTATAAAAGTAAGATTTATTTAGTTATTGTGCTTTGTTTTTTTATTGAATGAGGTTTAAGTTAGCGAGAATTGAGGCCATGGTCTATGTTGCACACCATGATACGTCAATAGAAGCTATCAATTCAAGCAAAAGGAACAATTAAAAAGTCAGTAATACCAAAAATAACGGTTTGAAATTAATCAGGAATATTAAATCTGGTTAAAGTCAAACCGGAGAAAATCTAGATAGACAGTTTCCGGTTTGTACAGACTGCAATTTTTCGATCCCGCCTTAATGTCAATTTAGAGAAAATCCGGATAATCAATCTCCGGTTCCTACATGGCGGACATGGACAACTCCGGTTAAAGAGCGTACCGAAGAAATTTTAGACGGGCAATTTGCGGTTGCATAAACCGGATGTCAACAACTCAAGTGTATAAGCAATCTGAAGAATGTCTGGAGTGAAAATTTCCGGTTTCCACAAACGCTACTTTGCCAAAATCAGTTGAAGAAAAATGAAAAACCGGACAAGGCTGTACAGGTAACCTACGGTCTGCAGAAGCCAAACAGTGACATGTCCAGTTGAAATATCGTATGGCTGACGTGTTTCTTTCCGATTCGCTATAGACACTGCATGCTAAATGTTCCTAATTGTCAAATGAAGCTATAATAACTGCCGATATAGTAAAATTAGAACTTCAATGCCTTTTAAGCAAGCCTTTGAGGCAGGGCAACACAAATATGGTTCGTGTGGTACATGAGCAAGTTCAAGAGTGCGGAATTGCTGTTCACCTGGAACTTTAATTAATTCACATTAAAGGAGCTGTGCAACATTTTCAGTGCTGTGTTTAACTAATGTCGGAGTTGGTGTCTCGACCTTTCTGAAGTAAAGAACAAAAAACCGGTTTTGCCTGCATGTCCTAGTTTTTATTTTAAAAATGGACAAAGATTGAGGTTTTCGACGCCTCTCAACTCCTTCACTAACTTCCGAGTCACGTGCGCTGTGACGTCAATGGGGAAGGCGCGGGGTTCCGGTGAAGCTCTCTATTTAGAGCCATCAGTGAGCAGCCAGAACTCATCCGCTCGCGCCCGCGTGACCACGTGCTGGTGGGCGCAGCCGAACAATAGGGTGAAAGGAGGAAATTCTCATCCGGGTCCGCCCATACCCGTCCGGCCCTGTCCCCCTCCCCCTCCGGCTTCTGGCGGCTGTTCCGCTGCTGACGGTTTTGTGGACCTAGGATGGATGGCGCCGTTGAAACTCCGTATAATAAAAGTTTTGTCGTTGATACCAGGTTTTGGACACATTTATATTTATGTTGGAACGACAAGGTTTATAGGAAAGTTGCCTTTTATCGAGCAGGTATTCGCGCAACTTGCTATCTTTCTACAAGATTCCCCATTGACGTCATGCCGCGTGTTTCTCATGGCCGCCGCTCGCGGCTGCAGGTCGAGGAATATTCTAATTTTTGCCTTGCGATTACGCGGCGGAATCGCAACATTTCGAAGGAAGGAGGTGTGTTTTCTGTCTTTTGTGACAAGGTGAACAATGTCAAAAGTAGAAAACGCCAATTCGTTCAACGTTAAAATCGCTGCGCAGTTCCTTTAAATTACCACATGCCACTAATACGCTCATTAAATACGAAAGGAAGCAGACTTATTGTCATGTGTCAAATTAACTTCACTAGCAGCATTAAGATTGTCATGTGCTAAATAAACTTCACTAACATCCTAAAATTGTCATGTGTTGTCAAAAATGTCACTTAACTAAGAGCATGAAGACAATAGGAAATAATAATGCATTATTGTTTTTGTCAGTCATGTCGTCGAGTCATTTATTTACTATAGTTTTAAAAGGCCTAAAAGGGGCACACATATGTAGGGAAGCGTAAATAGAAAGGCTGCTGTATGACCTGGAAAAGTTAACAATAGTATGTAGCAAGCTCACATTTTATTCGTTTTCAAAGCATGTAGCTGCGTCTAACAAATTGGAACACGCACTTCACTTTCCAGTGACGCTGACTCTTGCGACAATCATAGAAGACATCGGTGAAAGCAAGCGGTGTATCGTTGAAGGAATGGACGTGCTCAACTGCAATCATGTCATCGAGTGCATCGTTGCACCAGAGCCGACGGCGGACAGGGTCCGCATCGTCGCGTAAGTGTTGCAGTCCTCCGCGCTGCATATACCCAATCCTAGCCCCTCTATACTCACGAAGCCCGGCAGTTCGATGACGGAGCCATAGAGTGCCCGGTCGCCGATTTGGAGCGCGAGTATCTGGTAGCACAAAGCATTTCTCGGGGAGTCTGGTATTCAGCGCACAGTTTTTGCAGCGGCGAGGACCCGAAACATCGTTTTCGAACCGGACGAGAAAAGAAGCGGTAGCCCGAGGAACCTGAGAAGCACGAGCGGACATTCCATCGCTCAGACAACTGTGTTTCGGCGTCTCGCCGCAGCGGGGCACCCGTTACATGACTCTTGTCTGCCGCTCCACCTTTTCGCTTTCGGCGGCCGCGTCACGTGACGATCTGTGAGGCTTTACGAGTATAAAGAAGGCTATGACCCAATTTAAAAGCATGCTTCGAGCACTGTGGTACTGCAATGAGTCCGCACCATATCGCTAAAAACGAATATGTAGCGTGCGCGGAAATGATGCGGCGTATCCTAGGCCAGTGCCTGCGTCAGAGTTGCTTGCCACAGATCGATTGTTTGTTGTGATGATGATTGATGATAATAAAACTGCGCCTCCCTATATTTCAATCTCCTCCCCAATAGTTACGTAATAAAGAACGCGATGCAGGCTAAAGGCCAATGGTTTCAAGTCGTACTGCACAGGCTAAATTGTTATATACAAGGTTGAACCGGTACAGCCAGATTGCATGACAAATAAAATAACCGCGTAAAAATTTAGAACGTTCAATATGCTTTTTTTGGGGGTTGACCTTAATCACTATAGCGTTATGATGTCAGAACTTAGCCTTGGGCAACCACAAACCCGTAAGACTTACACAGACAATACAAAGCAGCAGATTCCTCAGTGTACACACCATTTGATGAAATATGATTTTCTTACCGGAGAAGTCGCACCGATATGGCTGGCCTGCCGGAACGGGAACGTGTGTTGTGCGTGTGCGTGTCTGACTAGTTAGCTGTAAAAGGGCAGGTGGTTGAACACGACTAAGCGCGTGTATATAAAGAGCGGCAGTAAAAACGAAACGCGCAGAATGCTCGTATTTGTTTTTTTATTAGTTTCGCAGGTCAAGGCCGGCAGGGCTGGAGACGAAAAAGGCATTCGTGCCTGACGAGCAATCTGCGCGCTTTGTAGTTCACCCATTGTAAATCAAAAGACAATATAATAACCGAACAGCAATTGAAAAATAACAGAAATGCCCGACTTGCGATATTTACACATATTTAATGCTGAGGCTCCACGGCGGCCATGAAATATTGACGATATAACCGGTTGCTTGAATGGCAATTCTCGCGCCTGGTTGCTTCCAAAATATATTTATTATATGCGAATGTGTAAAGCTGAAAATTGTCTTCATCTTGATGTAAACCATAAATGAGTAGATTAGAAATTCTGCTCAAAGGAACATGTGAAAAGTGACGTTTTTGGCCGTACGTGGTTTGGTAGCACAAATGGGCATGGATATATTGTTGGACCGAATCGGTTCAAATTTTAGGAGGTCTAGATAAAGAGTGCTTGCTCTGCATTTCGTGGCCGTTATTTAATTTTCATTTTTTACTGAGATCTTTATTTCTTGCAATATAGGCTTATTAAGAGAAAATTCACGATCAATTTCCACAGCTGCTCGGTTTTTACGTCTGAAACTTGAAACATTATTAATGGGTATAGCCCACTGATCTCCACTATAGGGGTTGGATGATGCATCGCCGCTGTTCGAGCCGAGCGCGCGTGAAGCCACCCGAAGTGACCAGGTGTTCGACGGCCTGGTCACTTCGTGTGCCTGAAGTCGCTGTTTTTGTTGCCGTTTTCTCGTGTTTTAATGTAATTTAGTACCGTAAGTTCGCGATAATCCTCTACTTGAACAGAAACATGTGAACTGCATTAACTTAAGTCTAAACAGATGCAAGGAATCAGGGGAAACATGAAAAAAAGACATAGGGGTGACACTTTGCCGTTAGCAACGGAGACGAATTGTGCCGATGTTTTGTGGCCTTAAACAACGCTCGCAGTAACACAGACTGCATCTCTAACGTGAAGGTGTCAAAGGGATCGCAATCCTAAGCCAAGTCTGAGAAACAGAACTTACCACGAAAAAATATTTTCCCATTTATATAAAATTGTTTCTTCCTTAAAATTCGCAACTGGTGATTTATGACTGGGTCAAGCAGAATATTGGCTGTGATTTGCAAGTCAATATTTAGTCAAACTGATAAAACCTGCACCACTTTTTTGTTTTCATTCTCAATGTCAATGTTCATTTAGCAATTAAAATTATTTTCTTGCCAACGAATATGCATTTTCTATATATTAAGTCGTTATATAAGGCCTATCGAAAGCCATAAATATGACTCTAGCCCTGAAAGGCAAAGTAAATAAAGTTATACTTGATACAACGTTGTTTCTTGCACTGCAAAATTGTAAGACGCTTGCACATCCAGACGTTCGAGTCCAGTTGACTACTGGTGGGTAAAAACAGATCAGTTCGTCGATCGGTCGCGAATGGTTGGGCCAGTTAATTTCGCAGTTACCTTCCTGGCAATCTGGCGCATAGGAACATTGATGTAGCAGCAAATCACACACTTCACGAAATGGACGAAATGATTTGCTTCGGCTGCCGATTTAAACATGTGTTCGAAGGGATTTCGATTCTTCAACAAATTTATTTGACAATATTTGCATAATTAAAAATCTCAGGCGTTCGTGACTGTGCCGGTGGTTGCTAGAGTTCGTCGAACCACTAGCTGGATCCGCGAGCCGCCTTTCAATCGCCAGCTTGTCTTTCTATTCGGCGCCTTGTTGCCAGTCACTACATGTTCATGGCGTTCCGGATACGGCTTATCAAGTTGCCCAGAAAGGCGCTGCATAACCTTAGCTGTCAGAACATCAGCAGCATTTCCTCTTTTAAGAAAGTTTTCACCACGTACTTTTTCCTCGTGCCGAATTTTTTTATTTTCATTAGCTGGCAGTTGTACGTTGCTGGAGATGCCGGCTTCTCGAGACCGCCATAAGTTTTTCGGTTTAAAAGCGCCGAGTGGCATGTCACTGCTATGGTTGCCATGTGGCATGTTGTGCAGGGTACCTTCTGCTGCACCATTCGGCGAGACAAATCCTACCATGCAGCCAACAATATTTTCAATGTAAGGAGACAGCTGAGGAAGACTGTCGAGTTCGTCTTCCAGATTGATTTTCTCACAAAAATCAGCACCTCGCAAGAGGTGTTCGGAGCCATTCCGCTTGGCTGTGGACACACCCAGTTCATCATGAACACAAGCCCCACTGCTCACATATAAAATCCGAGTTGCATCCAGTGATGCAGTTTCGTCGAACAGTTTTCACTTCATTAATGAACGACCAGTCGCTTGTAGGTTGCCACAAACTGCGACACCGTGGGGTTCCTGTTCCAGCCTCCTCTGGAACGCACAGTTCCAGAAAACAGCTCAATATGGTCCTGCGAAAGGTGAGGAGGTAACGCAGGGGTGGAGCTTCACCAAGCAGGAGGAAGATGCAAGACTTGTTATGCTTTTTATGATCACAGGGGAACAACCTTGCCGAAAAACACAGTATAACTTTTCACTATCTGGATTATGGTTACAAGGAGTTTGTTTCTGGAAAACCGAAATCCAGATTGAAGACGAAGGAATAATTTCTGAAAACCTAAAACTCAGAAAGAGTCCAGATAGAATCCAGATAAATTTCCGGTTCCATATTTCAGATAGCGAAAAGTTATACTGTTTTTTTCTTGGTAGGGGAAAAAGGAGTTTTTTGTTTCTCATATATGGGTTTTTCAGCTGCATCAGTGAGACCATTAGTATAGTCCTTGGCTATCTCAAGAAACCCATCCACCATTAGTATAGTCCTTGGCTCTCTCAAGAAACCCATCCAAGTGGCTCTAGTTCCTGGCCGGAGTGGTGCCTTGAAGCCTGAAGCGACGGAGGTTTCGCGAGCTCAAGTAATTAAACAGGCGGTCAAACAGCCTAATGAACTTGACTTGGGCTTCGGAATTCTCGAAGTGCGGAAGCTTGAGGTCTTCACGGCAGACATCAATGCCATCCTCGACGTGGAGCTTAATGTTTGTGCCGCAAGATTGAGCTCCATCTTATGTTTCTGTGTACAGCTTTTAAAGGACCCACCCCCGTGACTACTTCAGAGGACACGGCGGAGTCGAAAGAGGCATGTCACCTAAACTGTACCTACTTTTCCATAAGGCGCTCCTGTGGTACGCAACATATCCAGCGCAAGCCACGACGACACCAGCAATCTCAACAATCGACCAAGATCACGGATGGCTACCAAGAGTGGACGGAACGCTATCGCACGGGCAGGCAACCATCGCTACCGTCATCCAGTGCGCCCAGCTTCTAGAAGGACCCACCCCCGTGACTACTTCAGAGGGCACGGCGGAGTCGAAAGGGGCATGTCACCTAAACTGTACCTACTTTTCCATTAGGCGCTCCTGTGGTACGCAACATATCCAGCGCCAGCCACGACGACACCAGCAATCACAACAATCGACCAAGATCACGCATGGCTACCAAGAGTGGACGGAACGCTATCGCACGGGCAGGCAACCATCGCTACATCCATCCACTGCGCCCAGCTTTTAAAAGGACCCACCCCCCGTGACTACTTCAGAGGGCACGGCTGAGCCGAAAGGGGCATGTCACCTAAACTGTACCTACTTTTCCATAAGGCGCTCCTGTGGTACGCAACATATCCAGCGCAAACCACGACGACACCAGCAATCACAACAATCAACCAAGACCACGGATGGCTACCAAGAGTGGTCGGAACGCTATCGCAGGGGCAGGCAACCATCGCTACCGTCATCCACTGTGCCGAGCTTTTAAAAGGACCAGCCCCCGCGACTACTTCAGAGGGCACGGCGGAGCCGAGAGAGGCATGTCACCTAAACTGTACCTACTTTTACATAAGGCGCTCCTGTGGCACGCAACATATCCAGCGCAAACCATGACGACACCAGCAATCACAACAATCGACCAAGATCACCGAATGGCTACCAAGAATGGACGGAACGCTATCGCACGGGCACGCAACCACCGCTACCGTCATCCACTGCGGCCAGCTTTTGAAAGGACCAACCCCACGTGACTACTTCAGAGGGCACGGCGGAGCCGAAAGAGGCATGTCACCTAAACTGTACCTACTTTTCCAACAGGCGCTCCTGTGGTACGCAACATATCCAGCGCAAGCCACGACTACACCAGCAATCACAACAATCGACCAAGATCACGGATGGCTACCAAGAGTGGACGGAACGCTATCGCACGGGCAGGCAACCATCGCTACATCCATCCGCTGCGCCTAGCTTTTAAAAGGACCAACCCCCGTGACTACTTCAGAGGGCACGGCGGAGCCGAAAGAGGCATGTCACCTAAACTGTACCTACTTTTCCATAAGGCGCTCCTGTGGTACGCAACATATCCAGCGCAAGCCACGACGACACCAGCAGTCACAACAATCGACCAAGATCACGGATGGCTACCAAGAGTGGACGGAACGCTATCGCATGGGCAGGCAACCATCGATACCGTCATCTACTGCGCCGAGCTTTTAAAAGGACCATCCCCCGCGACTACTTCAGAGGGCACGGTGGAGCCGAAAAAGGCATGTCACCTAAACTGTGCCTACTTTTCCATAAGGCGCTCCTGTGGTACGCAACATGTCCAGCGTAAGCCACGACGACACCAGCAATCACAACAATCGACCAAGATCACGGATGGCTACCAAGAGTGGACGGAACGCTATCGCACGGGCAGGCAACCATCGCTACCGTCATCCACTGCGCCCAGCTTTTAAAAGGACCCACCCCCCGTGACTACTTCAGAGGGCACGGCGGAGCCGAAAGAGGCATGTCACCTAAACTGTGCCTACTTTTCCATAAGGCGCTCCTGTGGTACGCAACATATCCAGCGCAAGCCACGACGACACCAGCAATCACAACAATCGACCAAGATCACGGATGGCTACCAAGAGTGGACGGAACGCTATCGCATGGGCAGGCAACCATCGATACCGTCATCTACTGCGCCGAGCTTTTAAAAGGACCACCCCCGCGACTACTTCAGAGGGCACGGCGGAGCCGAAAGAGGCATGTCACCTAAACTGTGCCTACTTTTCCATAAGGCGCTCCTGTGGTACGCAACATGTCCAGCGTAAGCCACGACGACACCAGCAATCACAACAATCGACCAAGATCACGGATGGCTACCAAGAGTGGACGGAACGCTATCGCACGGGCAGGCAACCATCGCTACCGTCATCCACTGCGCCCAGCTTTTAAAAGGACCCACCCCCGTGACTACTTCAGAGGGCACGGCGGAGCCGAAAGAGGCATGTCACCTAAACTGTACCTACTTTTCCATAAGGCGCTCCTGTGGTACGCAACATATCCAGCGCAAGCCACGACGACACCAGCAATCACAACAATCGACCAAGATCACGGATGGCTACCAAGAGTGGACGGAACGCTATCGCACGGGCAGGCAACCATCGCTACCGTCATCCACTGCGCCCAGCTTTTAAAAGGACCCACCCCCGCGACTACTTCAGAGGGCACGGCGGAGCCGAAAGAGGCATGTCACCTAAACTGTACCTACTTTTCCATAAGGCGCTCCTGTGGTACGCAACATATCCAGCGCAAGCCACGACGACACCAGCAATCACAACAATCGACCAAGATCACGGATGGCTACCAAGAGTGGACGGAACGCTATCGCACGGGCAGGCAACCATCGCTACCGTCATCCACTGCGCCCAGCTTTTAAAAGGACCCACCCCCGCGACTACTTCAGAGGGCACGGCGGAGCCGAAAGAGGCATGTCACCTAAACTGTACCTACTTTTCCATAAGGCGCTCCTGTGGTACGCAACATATCCAGCGCAAGCCACGACGACACCAGCAATCACAACAATCGACCAAGATCACGGATGGCTACCAAGAGTGGACGGAACGCTATCGCACGGGCAGGCAACCATCGCTACCGTCATCCACTGCGCCCAGCTTTAAAAGGACCCACCCCCGTGACTACTTCAGAGGGCACGGCGGAGCCGAAAGAGGCATGTCACCTAAACTGTACCTACTTTTCCATAAGGCGCTCCTGTGGTACGCAACATATCCAGCGCAAGCCACGACGACACCAGCAATCACAACAATCGACCAAGATCACGGATGGCTACCAAGAGTGGACGGAACGCTATCGCACGGGCAGGCAACCATCGCTACCGTCATCCACTGCGCCCAGCTTTTAAAAGGACCCACCCCCAGTGACTACTTCAGAGGGCACGGCGGAGCCGAAAGAGGCATGTCACCTAAACTGTACCTACTTTTCCATACAGGCGCTCCTGTGGTACGCAACATATCCAGCGCAAGCCACGACGACACCAGCAATCACAACAATCGACCAAGATCACGGATGGCTACCAAGAGTGGACGGAACGCTATCGCACGGGCAGGCAACCATCGCTACCGTCATCCACTGCGCCGAGCTTTTAAAAGGACCAACCCCCGCGACTACTTCAGAGGGCACGGCGGAGCCGAAAGAGGCATGTCACCTAAACTGTACCTACTTTTCCATAAGGCGCTCCTGTGGTACGCAACATATCCAGCGCAAGCCACGACGACACCAGCAATCACAACAATCGACCAAGATCACGGATGGCTACCAAGAGTGGACGGAACGCTATCGCACGGGCAGGCAACCATCGCTACCGTCATCCACTGCGCCCAGCTTTTAAAAGGACCCACCCCCGTGACTACTTCAGAGGGCACGGCGGAGCCGAAAGAGGCATGTCACCTAAACTGTACCTACTTTTCCATACAGGCGCTCCTGTGGTACGCAACATATCCAGCGCAAGCCACGACGACACCAGCAATCACAACAATCGACCAAGATCACGGATGGCTACCAAGAGTGGACGGAACGCTATCGCACGGGCAGGCAACCATCGCTACCGTCATCCACTGCGCCCAGCTTTTAAAAGGACCCACCCCCGTGACTACTTCAGAGGGCACGGCGCAGCCGAAAGAGGCATGTCACCTAAACTGTACCTACTTTTCCAACAGGCGCTCCTGTGGTACGCAACATATCCAGCGCAAGCCACGACGACACCAGCAATCACAACAATCGACCAAGATCACGGATGGCTACCAAGAGTGGACGGAACGCTATCGCAGGGGCAGGCAGCCATCGCTACCGTCATCCACTGCGCCCAGCTTTTAAAAGGACCCACCCCCCGTGACTACTTCAGAGGGCACGGCGGAGCCGAAAGAGGCATGTCACCTAAACTGTACCTACTTTTCCAACAGGCGCTCCTGTGGTACGCAACATATCCAGCGCAAGCCACGACGGCACCAGCAATCACAACAATCGACCAAGATCACGGATGGCTACCAAGAGTGGACGGAACGCTATCGCAGGGGCAGGCAGCCATCGCTACCGTCATCCACTGCGTCCAGCTTTTAAAAGGACCCACCCCCCGTGACTACTTCAGAGGGCACGGCGCAGCCGAAAGAGGCATGTCACCTAAACTGTACCTACTTTTCCAACAGGCGCTCCTGTGGTACGCAACATATCCTGCGCAAGCCACGACGGCACCAGCAATCACAACAATCGACCAAGATCACGGATGGCTACCAAGAGTGGACGGAACGCTATCGCACGGGCAGGCAGCCATCGCTACCGTCATCCACTGCGTCCAGCTTTTAAAAGGACCCACCCCCGTGACTACTTCAGAGGGCACGGCGGAGCCGAAAGAGGCATGTCACCTAAACTGTACCTACTTTTCCAACAGGCGCTCCTGTGTTACACAACATACCCAGCGCAAGCCACGACGACACCAAGCAATCACAACAATCGACCAAGATCACGGATGGCTACCAAGAGTGGACGGAACGCTATCGCAGGGGCAGGCAACCATTGCTACCGTCATCCACTGCGCCGAGCTTTTAAAAGGACCAACCCTCGCGACTACTTCAGAGGACACGGCGGAGCCGAACGAGGCATGTCACCTAAACTGTGCCTACTTTTCCAACAGGTGAGTAGATACTGCCTTTGTAAAAGTTTTAAAAGTGACAACCCATTTCTCGTGGTTCTGCCGTGCCCTGAAGTGTTTTTTAAACATGTTCGGAATGTTGTAAATCACTCTTGTTACTGCCGGCCGGGGATATCGAAGAAAATCCGGGTCCTGATTTTGAGGAAATGCCTAATTAGCTTCTTTTGGATCAGAAACAAATAAGTGAAGATATAAGCGACACTAAGGAAAGTCAAGACCGTTTTCGCAAAGAGTTGGAAACAATAAACACTAAGGTTAGCCACTTAGACGAGTCACTACAAAAAGTACAGCTGCAGGAGGAAAAAATATCAAATCTTGAAGAAAGTGTTAAGAAGATGAGCGTTATTATCCAGACACAACAGGAAGAGCTAGTCGATTTGGCAGACAGAAGCCGCCGGAAGAAACTGATAGTGTTTGGGGTTCGCGAGAACCCTAGTGAAACTAATGCTGATGTAAGAGAAAGCGTGCTAATTGACCTTTTTGAAAACCGCATGGATGTTAGGGTGAACACGATTGAAAGAATTCATAGACTTGGAAAAAAAGCGCGAACAAAGCAAGACCAATTTTCATCATGTTTTATGACTATAACGATAAGCTTGAATGTTTAGAAATTGCCGAAAACTAAAAGGAACCAAAATATCGGTGTCTAACTACTATTCCCCGGTCACCTTAAGAAAACGAAAGCAATTATGGGGGAGCTCAAGAAGCGGCAGAGCTAAGGGGGTGTATGCTAGACTACTTCGCGATAAGATTGTAATTGATAAAGAATCGTATTCTTCGGATGACGAAAAGAATTGTAGGATAAAGCTCGCATCAAGCGCAGCAAACCGAAGCAATTACGAATGACAGTCGAAAACCTCGAGCAGCGAATTGAAGCTGATTAATGTGAACGCTCGTATTCTTGCCAATAAAGTTGGGGATCTAGAACATTTGCTTATTCACTATGGTCCGGATATGGTTATAGTTACTGAAACTTTGCTGCGCCCTGAAATAACAGATAGTGAACTGCCTCCCCCAAATACAAAATGATGCGTAATGACCGCACTGCACGTGGTGGGGGTGTTGCTATAATAATGAAAGAAAGTATCGACTTGGTTCGAATGCCCGACATCCCAGATAACGAAAGTGTCTGGAGCAAAATAAATTTCTGCTGAATTAATTTTATCGTTGGCGCTGTGTACAGGCCTCCCAATTCCCCTGTCTCGTTCTTAGAGGCTATTCAAGACTACTTAACAAATCAGATTCAGGTCGACCCTCGCATCATTATTGCCAGGGATTTTAATCTTCCAGAAATAAATTGGGATGAGCTGGAAACGGGGTCAACTGATGCAAAAAAACTCGGAAGTTCTTCTTGATATTGCGTTCTGAAATGGACTTGTACAGATTGTAAACGAGAATACGAGATGCGGGAAAACTGCAGAATCATTACTCGATCTTATTTTTCTTGATGGTCATGGGTCAGACTACTCAGTATTAGTAGAAGATGACCTGTCGGATCATAAGCTTGTGTTGGTGTGCATGAGAAACAGTTTTACCGCAACGGAATAAAACCAAGTCACCCATCTACGTATGGGACTTCAGTAAAGCTGATGATGTAAGCATTTTGGATTATCTGGAGCTATCTTTGTGTGCATTTCATGGGGCGATGGATATGAATTGCTTGTGGCTTCGGTTTAAAAGTATCGTCAACTACTGTCTGGAACGATTAGTTTAAAAAAGAATAAAATTCGTGCGAAAAGAAATTCCTGGATAAACCGCGACATTATTTAACTAAAACGGAAAATAAAACTAAAACGAAAAAATAAGACAAAGTCAGAATGAGGTTAACAGTCTTTCACGAACCTTGAAAGATAAGTTAGCGCAAGCAAAGGAAAGCTACAACACAGATACCCTAACACAATTTATGAAAACGTTGCAACGAAAGTTTTGGCGTCACCTCGCCCCATCCTGAGAGTCTTTAAAATACGGGCTCGTGAACAATGAAGTTATCTCTGACCCTAGCAAAGGGTCAGCTACCCGATATAATAATTTATTTTCACTCTGTGTTTGTTTTCAAATCATAAACTTTTCTAGTCTATCTTGGGCCGAAAATTCGCGAGTGCAAAGGCACTCGAATTTATCAGCCTGCGCGTCCGCGGTCGAGGCGCGGATCGCAGGAATCGGTGGCGTTACGGTCGCGTGGTACACGGTCCGCGGACGGAAATCGCGATTCGGTCCGCGGTGTGAATCGGCTATTACTGTGATTAAAAATAGATACTAGGGGTTTGTGGTCCGTCCACAGCGTGAAGTGGCGTCCAAACAAATGCTGGTGAAATTTCTTAACGCCTCGAACTAGGTTCAGCGCTCCTTTGTCGATATCAGAGTAGTTCGGCTTACCTTTGGAGAGCGTTCTTGACATCAAGACTATCGGCCTGCGTTGCTTGTCGGGTAGAACGTGGTAAAGTACTGCACCAATGCCATGGCTCCATGCGTCACAGTGCAGCTGCACACTCTGCTTCGTTGCTGTTATTGCTCAAAACGTTTTGATTGGTAGTCAGAGAAATGAAATGTGGCGTGGGGGAAGAGGAAGTGAAAGTGTCAGAGGAGATGAGTTTGTGCCCATATTCAAGGACTCCAACCACCCTGATGAACGCCTTGGCACTCTTGACCAGCATCTTCTGCTTGCCAGAGTCCTCGCTGTGCAGTCCGGCTGCCCATTCCTCTTCCATAGGTCGGCTATTTAGTCCAGCCCGGGGATGTTCCGGCAGCCCCTGGTGAGGTGGTATGCTTTGCCAATGATGACCCGCAGATGGGAGACTCCGGGGAGGGGTCGCGCATCGGGTATTAGGCGTGGAGCTTATTCAGGGTCGTTAGCGTCTTGGTTTGAAGCCTTCGTTATGCTCCTCCTCCTTGTCGAGACTCTTGCATGGAGGTTAGTATCTTTTTCGAAGCAGTCGTAGCTAACAAGATACGTGTTGTAGGGCTTGTCCATCTTTGGTCCGTTGGGGGAGGGGGAACAAGTTCCGGTCAGGAAGTAGGCTTTGGGTCGCGGTGTTAACCGCCTCGTTCCCCCAGCGCCCCACATGTCCCAGAGCCCACAAAATGTGCACACCCTGTATGTCGCTTTTCGTCAGGAGCCTCGTAGCCGATCGTCCGAGTGTACCTTGGGCGCAGTTCCGGCAGGCTTTCTGAGAGTCCGTCATGACCGTGGCCTTCGGATTGCATACGATGGGCAGTGCGATGGCTGTCTCTTCCGCTTGCTCCGCCGTTCGTGCGTAGACCGAGGCCGTATTCAGGATTCTTCCGTCCGCTGTGGATACCGCAATTGTGGCCTCGCCCTCTTTTAGACCCACCGCGTCGACAATAGAGTGTCCCCTCCGTGTCTCCCAGTATCGCGCGAGAGCCTCCGACCGCGCATTCCGCCGATCGCCGTCCTCGGAGAGGTTCATGTTTCTTTGGAACTCGGCTTGTCTTGATCTGCTGCCGAATTTCTCTGCGAATATCAACCTCCTCATCGAGTTTCGAAGTGCCACCAAGGGCTGCCACACCAAGCTTGTCCAGCAGCCATTTTCCGGTCTCGGTCGTCTTGAGTTTGCGCGATGATCTGGGCTTCGATGCGTTCTTCAATAGTTTGGTGACGAGCCAGTTAAAGAAGCTTGTCCGTGGAGCTATGTTTCGGGAACACAGGTGCGTTCTTGTTGACTTTTTGAATCAGTATTGATTTTCCCAACCTCACGCTTGTCGAGTGGGAGGTAGGCCGTCCCGTATGTGATTCTCGAAATGTCGAAGGAATACAGGAGTTGGATTGCCTCTTTCTCTTTGAGCCCATGCTTCTTGTGTCGAATACGTTTCAATAATTTCGACTTGAGAGGTTGCCGTTTCGAGTTTTTCGATTGTAGATTTGTTCCCCAAGCCTTGTGGTATGAGTTGGCCCAGAATCCGGAGCTCGTTGGGTTTGTGTGCCGTTTTCCAGTCCATGGACATCTGTATGTGATAGATTTGCTTCTCCCTTGGGTTGTGTAGAATAGGCAGTTCCAATTTTTCAGGGGCGCAGTGCAGACCACGGTTGCGAGCGTACTCCGCCGCCGCATCAGCCGCCTGCTGAAGGCGTTCCTCGATCTGCCAGTTGCTCCCTGTCCGGAACCGCCGCGTAATGTCGTACTTCTAAATCGCGTGTTCGACATGCGGTACATCCTGCAGCACTTCCAGATGTCGTCACATCGTGGGATTGAACATCAGAGGGGACAAAACAACGCCAGGTGGGGTCCCTCTCGGCCCGGGTGTATACGGTTGCCACTTGATGTTTCCCAGGGCAAGTGTGGCCTGTCGGTTGGAGAGAAAGCTTCGAATGTAGTCATACGTCCTTTTTCCACAGTTAATGTTACTGAGGTCCCGTAGGATGCTCTCGTGCGAGACATTGTGGAAAGAATCCTTCAGGCGCAGAGAAAGTATGCACCTGGTCTGGGCCTTCTGGGGTTCTTCAAACAAGTCTTTGTTCAGTCACAAGGGTATGTCCTGTGTGGAAATATGCGGCCTGAATCGAAATTGTGTGTTGGAAAGAATAGGGTTCTTCTCAATGTATCTGGTTAGCCTTGAGTTGATTAACCTTTTAAATGCCTCCCCGTCCGCGCTGTGAGCAAGATGGGCGAAGGTTTCATATATGAAGCTTCTTCTTTGGCTTAGGTATAAATCGCAATTCAGGCCTTTTGCACACGTTCGGCGTAATGCCTTTGGTACATTAGTTGTCGTTGAAGTGTTGTACCAGTTTCTTTAGAGCCCCTTCGTTGATGTTCTGTAGGTGCTTGGCCGTGATGGCGTACGGCTCTGGGGCTGCGGATTTCTTCATGTTCACCAGCTCGCATTCTAGCTCCCCCAGCGTGATCGGTCCGTCCAGCTCCTCATTAGCGGTTCCGCTGTAATTGGGCTGTGTGGCGGGTAAGTCTAAGCAGATGTATCTCTTGGCGGGTCTGAGAGCCCGTTATGACCGCGATGTCATGATAGTGACGTGCCAACTGATGATAAAGAAAATCAAAATCCACGAAGCGGAGCACCCTTCCTACCGTGTTTATTATTGTAGATATATTGTTTTGTTGTGATTTGTTCCTCTTCAGATTGTAAATAAACGTTGAAATTACGCTTAATATTATAGAATTGTTTTATTGTTTGCGGTTTAAAACCATTAAAAAAGTTGAAGATATGTACTATCATAATGAAACTATTGGGCATACCAGAGGCACACATTTCACTTTAACATGAATGTGTGTTTACCTCAGCTTACTTACCGCGCCCCATGCACAACCCTTATTGGCTTATTTGGGTACAGATTGTAACATGTTAAAAACTAGAAATAAAATGTATGCATGTATGTATGTATGTATTCATGATTTGGTCCGGCGATTCCTTGATGCTGTACACCAGCTCCGTGAGACGATTTGTCGTGGCCGTTCTCGTCTTCTCCGGGTAAATGAGGGTGCGGAGAAGTTTCCCTGTTTGGGCGATTCCGAGATCGCCCTGAACGTTGTTGCAAACGCCGTACCAGCTTTGCCTGCAGCCCGGACAACAGCGTACTCATCGGCCTTTGTAGTCAGTTTATCAATTTTTGTTTTTGTTGAGGGCTTTATTGTGGCGTTGCCGCCTCCATCGTTTGGTGAGTGCTCGCCGGACATCCCACAGGTATAGGAGATGCGGGCCCAACTCCGGGTTCTTCTCAGTGCGCCCCAGCTCCTTTGTAGAGGGTTCCGCACTGAAAATCAAGTCATTGGTCCAGTCTTGAACGTAAACCTTTTGGTGGACATCCACCTGGTTAAGAATGAGAATGAATGAAAAGAAAACTGTAACCGAAAAATAATACGGAGCCCGACGTTTCAACCCCAGTTCGGCCCCTTGTTCACGGGGGACTGTTTTTGTTCTTGTCGTCGTCTTGCAAATTGCCCGGTGTTGTTGGCTTCTTTAAAGCGGCCTTTGTTTCTGCACGTGTTTTATGGTTAGTAAAGTCTCGCGTGACTCACCGCAAACCGGACACGTAGGCACTTGGAAGTGTCCCAGCTGACCGGTTGACATTATTTTTAATGTTCTGAAAGTACCAAGACTCTAATAAAAGGCGTCTTCGCCAGTTTCTTTCTATGCCAAGAGTAGGAAAGTTGTTGAATCAAATAGTGTGACCCTCTTTCTGGGCGTGTTCTGCCAGCGGGCGATCCTGCACGTTATTATATTTGACGTTATACTGATGCTGGCGTAGACGTTCCGGGAAGTTTTTAGTTTCCCAACGTAGGAGGCGGCACAGTAACCGCAGGGGATCTCGTAGACGAGTCCCTGAAATCTTCGCCTCTGGTGTGTGGAATTTCGTTGACTTCCAAGTTCGTCGAACGACTGCGTTGTTCCATGTAATTCACGTCACTACGAAGTTGCTGAATAATGGATTCTTGGTTTTTCACAGTAGCGGCTACCCCAGCTAGTTCCACTTTCCCTTTTTCAACGTTCTCCTCATTTTTAGTTGATTTGCTGAGTACCGAGTGATATTTTGTTGTGAGGTGATCTGCCGTCTCTTGGAGTTTTTTAACAGCCTCCTGAAGACTCTGCACGACAGGCTTTAGTGTTAACAGTTCGTCAACCTTAGCTGGGAGCGTAAGCACCGCCGAAATCGCTGCCGTTGGCGCGCGATCGCGAGGTTTTGCTCATGACGAGCGTTTTCGCTGCTTGCGGATATCACGTTGCTTGCAGAAAGCAGATGCGATCACTTTCACGGCATCAGTCAATTCTTCCCAGAGTTTCTCTTTGGTCCCATTGTTCAAATGTTTTGAGCTGGGCGTCCTAAAGAACCCGACGCTTCGACACTTTCATTCATAAGCAGTTCATTGAACTGGGTGCGATACATTTTGTTCCACGGTGGATGATCTGTGTTCAAAAAGACATGTCATCGTCGGTCAGTTCTTCTTCGTCTTTATCCTTCACTAGCGCCCGCACGAGCCGCTTCCGATGAGCGTCTTTTGCTCGCCACAGTTGGCACTCAGGCGAGGAAAGTAAAAAGAGCCGTGTGTTTCATTCAGAAAACAAATTCCGAAGAAGGGGACAGCAATCACCCTCCTCCATAATCTCCTGAACAGTTCCGACGCCATCGCCGAAGCAAAGAAGCCTGACCCGCCGGAGAAAAAGAAACCGCAAAGCAGTCGCTTACGTACTTTCCCTTCTTGTCGTCTTCTTCAAGAACGAGAAAATGTTGCCGTCCTATGCGCCAGCTCGTAATGTTTCTCCTTCTGTCACGTGATTT